>JAOTRH010059711.1:355-18704 GCA_034768845.1 Heliamphora exappendiculata
ATTTGCGTCCAGACTGATATTGCCGTTAATCACGACGCTGCCGCTGTCGACGTCGACTTGCAGGTCGGCAATCGCCCAGGTGTTGCCATAGGCGTTGGCGTCACCGCTGGCCTGGGCGTTCATCTCGACGTTGCCCTGGATGTTCGCCGAGTAGTTGGCCTGAATGGCGAACCAGGCATTGGCCAGCACGTCCTCGCTGGCGCCCGCCGCGTTCGCATTCACCTCGATATTGCCTTCGACCAGGATATGGCCGCCCGTGATGCTGCCATTGGCCTGGGCGATCACGTTGGCGGACTCGCCCTCACCGTTCGCTTCATATGCCACCGCGTTGATGGTCACATTGCGTACATCGATAGAGGCAGCGGTGCCGGCCTGGACCAGGAGCTGGGCATTGGCCAGCACATTCTGGCCGTTGCCGTTGAAGTCCGACGCGATGGCGAGCACGGACACATCGTGCAATGAGATCGCAAGGCCGGTGCCCGAGGCATTGACCTGGCCGCAGGCAAGAGCATTGGCGAAGCCGTTGCCGCTTTCGATCGCGGCCGCGCCGACGAAGATGCGGGCACCGCCAGCGCTCTCCGTGCCGAGCCACACGTGGCTCCCGTTCAACAGCAGGTTGGCGTTGGCTTCAGCGCCGACGCCGTTGTGATCGAAGGCAAAGGCCAGCACGTCGACGCTGCCATTAATGATCAGGTTGGCCGGGTCGATGTTGACCTGCATGGTCGCGTTGGCGTGACGGAGCGAACCCGCGCCGAGATCGCTGGCTACCGCCGCCCCAAACACCGCGGCCGAGCCCGAGAAGCGCTCCGACGAGGTCTGGCGGAGGGACTGGTTGAGCAACCGGCTGCCGCCCAGGTTGATCGGCCCGCCGCCTTCGCCCGCGAAGTAGGAGATATGGCCGGCATTGATTTCGGTATTTTCTCCGGCGGTGACCAATACGTTACCAGTCGCCATCGCCGAGTGGCCGTTGTTCGATACCGCGACCGTCAGATCGAAGATACCGTCCTGGATGTAGACGTTGCTGTCCAGAGCGCCAATCCTGCCCGTCGCCTGGGCGTGGGCGTTGCCGTACGCGCCATTGTCGGTCGCAAGGGCGGCCAGAAGGACGCCGTCGTTGACTGCCAGGCTCGCCAGCGTGGTGTCAGCGTGGTTGAGAGTGAGGCGGACCCAACCCTCGCCCCCGACCCCGTTCGTTGACACCCGACTCTCGATGCTTAATCCTCGACCCCGTACACCCAACTTTCAAACCCTAACCCCCAACCCTTGGACCATTAGTCCCCAACTCCTAACCCTTAACCCCTGACCCTGAATCCCCAACCCTCGAACCCCCAAACCCTAAAAATCAGCCCCTAGCGCAAGGTCCTTGGGTCTATACTCAAAAACCCGACACCAACCCACAACCCCTGGCCCCTAACTCTCGACCCTTACCCTGAACCCCCAGACTTGGACCTTCTTTTTAGCCATGATTGTTGAATGTCACTAAAATCAATGCCACTATTTAGTGACAATGACAAAATATCATCACTAATAATTACTAACTTTTAGTCACTAGATTTTAAAAGTCACTAATAATATTGTCACTAAAAAAATTGGCACCAAATTTTGTTTTCCCACCAAACATTTAACGACAACATTTATGTGACAAACAAGAAATTATCACAAAAATCACAATTTCTACTTTTTAGTGACGACTCATATTGTTGTCACTAAAGACCTACTTTTAGTGATAAATTTATGTTAGTCACCAATTATTATTAATGACAAAAATTAAATATTTATCACAAAACACAACTAGATATTTTGCGACAATTCTTCGTGTTGTCACTAAAGGTTCGTGTAACGTGATTTAGTGTCAAGTAAAACATAGTGTCACTAATAATAGTTTTTTTGTGACAATTTCTTTATTGTCACTAAATTTGTTGTCACTAATACTCCTTGGCACCAAATTTCATTTCCCACCATGCTTTTAGTAACAACATCTATGTGACAAAGATGAATTTGTCACAAAAATACATGTATTAAGTACTTTTGTGACAAATCTTATTCTTGTCACTAAATACTTACCTTTAGTGACGAATTTATGTTTGTCACTATTTTTTTTGTCACTATAGGTCTTTTTTCTTGTAGTGTGGAGGATGTGTTCCTTTTGGAACCCAAGCCTTTTTTACAGAATTATTTGAAAATTTTCTGTGTAAATAGTGTGTGACAATGTGTCCATACGTATAGCAAGGAAAACAAGTGGCATTTGTATGATTAGAGGATGCTTTGACAAAAATGTTACTTAAAAACTTTTGTTTCTTCTTGGGTTTATACTCGATCCCAGCTTTATCAAAAACATATTTTTACATGTCAAGAAGTTTATCTAAGTTGTTCTGTCTTTGAGTGAACTTGTAAATGATTTTTGTGAGGTTCTCAATTTTTTCACTCAAAACTTTGTTTTCATCCTTCAAACCAGAAACTTGTTTTGACAAAACAGATTTTTCACTTTTCAAAGTTTCAATTTCAGTTGAGGAGAAAAGAACTAACTTTTTCAAAATAGAATTCTTTACACCCATTTTTCTCAACTCATCATACAAATCTTCAAATGCACTTTGCAATTCATATAAGAAAAAAGGGTCAGGAGCTACCTCATCATTTTCTCTGGAAATGAGGCATAGATTAGCTACTTCGTTTTCTTCCTTTTTATCCTCATAGCTGCTATCATCACTTTTGCCCCATGCTGCTATCATGGCTTTCTTAAATCCCTTTTTGAATTTCTTTTTGAGATAAAAATATTCAGCTTTAACGTGTCCAGGCTTTTTACACTCATAGCAAATGATTTCTTCTTTCTTGAAGTCATTCTTGAATTTTCTTGAGTTGCCTTTGAATTTGGTAGGCTCGCCTCGGTGTCCTTCCTTTTTGAAGAACTTTCTTCCTCTTTGTTTATTATTTCTAAGAAACCTTTTGAATTTTTTTGTAATGAGGGCCATGTCTTTATTCTCATCACTTGAGGAGTCTTTCTTGGATTCTTCAACATGTATTGAGGATTTGAAAGCAACGTGTGACGCCCCGTCCTCTAAGCACGTCGGGACATACATGAGTATATTTAAAGAGGTTATTCTAACCATTCATTCATATTTAGATATCATAAATATTACAACATTAAGAGTTCTAATCTATTCATAAGTACATAACGATTACAGTTTTACCAGAAAATTTAACCAAAATTACAATACGCCCGTGGAAACTAAACAAAAAGAACAAAAGGTAAAAATCCAATTCTTCAGCTAGCATTGCCAGGATCCGCTGGCTTCTGCCACTCACTCTATTCTTCAATTCTGTTTTCTTTTTTGGGGGTAACTTTCTCAAAGAACTCATCACACTCATCTGTGGCACGGATGCCATGAGCCAAAGCTCAGAAAAAAATTTCTTAAACCGTCTAACAAACTCACAACAAAATATCCTACAATACATATCGTATATTATCCAATACGGTTTAAGGCCAAAGAGACAAACAATTTAGCATTTTCAATAGGGTAAGCATATATAAGAATAATTATGTGAGTGCGTGACGAAGATGAATGCAATGCAGATGCCTAATCCGACTTGTATCCAGAAATAAAAACAAGAGTTCTACTTTATGACTTATTTCTATTACTTGTATGGACTAATTATCCTTATTGCCGCCTCAGGGACTTATTGTCATCGCCGTGATGGGACTTATTGTTATTGCCGCCTCAAGGACTTATTGTCATCGCCGTGATGGGACTTATTGTCATTGCCGCCTCAGGAACTTATTGTCATCGTCGTGATGGAACTTTATATTATTGCCGCCTCAGGAACTTATTGTCAATGCCGTGATGGGACTTTATATTATTACCGCCTCAGGAACTTATTGTCAATTCCGTGATGGGACTTTATATTATTGCCACCTCAGAGACTTATTTCTATTGCCGTGATGGGACTTTATAGGATTACCCACATTAAAAACTAGGATGCTCGCTTAGTATCAACCCAAGGTCTAAATTACCAAAACTAGAGTACTAGTGACGAACCCGTGGTGCCCAACAACATTCATAAATAACAAATCATTATTTTGAAACACCGGGGACACACCCAGGGTGCTCAAAGGGAATATATCCCAAAATAGTTATAAAAATAGCTACGAGGGATTCCCTAGACCAGGAGCCGAGAAAAGAATAATTTCAATATAAGCCAACCCACCACAATAGATATGGAAAAGACTCCGATAACCCAAGATGCAAATGTAGGAATGCTCATGATGTGCAATCTGCTTTCCGTGTACAATTGATAATAGCATAACATATGGTATAGCACAAGGTACAACTCACTAAAGCGTAAAGTAAAAATATACAAAGCATAATCTACAATTCATGTGATATGGTTCCAACCTATTGGCATGGTTCTTAATTCTCGATTTTTTAATTTCATACACCGATCATTCACATAAATCATTTAAAGTCCATATATTCAAGTTCCACAATGTGGCATGCTACTCCTACACTTAGCCAAAATTTGGGTAATTGTTCAAGTGTCAATTTTAAAATTCCAATAGTGTTTTGAAATACCTAGACATAGATTTAATTTCTGATTTTTGAAACTAATTAGATAAAAATATTTTCTACAACTTTAATTTTTAACACTAAGGTTAGATCCTAGGGTAAAATGGTGATTTATTTTATTTAAGTGAAAACCGTTCAGCACTTTATAGAGGAAAACACAGAATTTGGGCCTTTGTTGGCCACAGTTTTGGGGCATCAATCCAGGGGCTATGGATCTGATATTTGGGGAGGATTTATTTTAAGGTGTCCCCTACAAGTTTCATGTTTTATTCTAGGGCAAGTTGTTTGAAAAACGTTTGAGATTTTGGCTAATTTATAAAAAGAATTCAGTCAGCCTAAAAAGGGTCTGCAGAGTGGGTTTTCAACAGAGAATGCTCAAAACCTTTGGGGTACCATCTGAGGGTATTTTGGGCTGATTCTTACTCATTATTTAGTTTAATATGTTAGCTATAATTTTCATGTTTACCACTTTTAGATTTGGCTATTAAAAACCTAGGTGTTTAGTCTCACAAAAAGGTATGACACAGAGCTCTGTCAGTCACTAAAACACAATAGTGACTTTGGAAAATGTTTTAGCCTATCAAGACTTCATATATTTGGCTCATTTGTGGTGGACACCAAGATAAACATGTTCTCTACAAGTTCTATGTTTTGACCCATGCTCCGTGCTTACTTTAAATTAGGGTTTTTAGGTCTGCAACTCAGAGTGGTCAAGATTTGACACTCTTTGGCAAAAATGACATATCTGGAGTTTTACCAAACGAAATCACTTTAAACCAATTTTGTATGAAAGAGAACTCAAAAAGATAGGTCTTAACATATAAGTCACTTTAATATCAATTTTCTACAATTAGTTGTGATATTTTAAAGTTGGTGGCAGATTGTTCGCATGTCTAGAAAATCAGGTTATTTAGGGTCTTAATGGCTTAACTCCAGTTATGTTAATTTTTGATGTATTTTCTTTGCATACATGTCATAAACTCTTTCAAATCAAAACTCCAAAATATATTTAAGCCATAAAACTAAAAAAATATACACATGCAAGCACAATGAAAGCTCAATCTTACACTAACAGTCCACTATTCACACCTACAACGCCTTTTTGAGTTTTGTTTCTTATCTTTAGAGTTGATTATAGAGATAGATTAAGGGCTATTTTATGGGAGAATATCAGAAGATTTTAGGGGATTTACTTACTTGTTTTATTGATCTAAAGGAAGAAGGACGGCTAGGACTTAGCTTTTAAGGCTCCTCTAAACTTCCTTAGACTCCTTTCTTTTTTGATTTTCCTCCTTTCTTCTTCTTTCTTCTTCTTGAAACACTTAGAAATTTTTTAGACCCTCTCCCTCACTATGTTGCACAAAAATATGAAGAGGAGAGTGTGGGTTTAGATCATGATTTTATCGAAAAAAATTGGTAGTGGAAACAATTATTAATGTGTAAGCTAATTTTTTATTTTTTTAAAACTCTCATTGGTTGTATGGGGTGGCCATAGTCTTTTTAAGAAATTTGTCTTTAGATTTTGCAGGTGGAAATTCAGTCATAACAGGTTTGGGGTAGCCAAATACTGATTTTGCATTAATATAAGGTTTAAATTGTGTTTTGGTACCATTTTGTGAATGAAAATATATAAAATATTAATTTTATGTATCTTTTTGGTATCTTAACCTACTAAAACCTATTATATTAATGTGTTTATGATTAATTTAGTCTTTTCATGAATTATCATAATTTTTGTAGTAATTAATTAAATAGGTGTAGGCTTTTAAGTTAATTTAAGCTAATTTGACAATAATTGACTTTTTAACTTATTTATTGTGTAGAGACTTTAAATAATAATTTGTTTGCTTTTGTTAACCTATATTATTATATTATTATGTATATTACTTGTATAAAAAGTCTTGGGTCATAATAATGCTTAATTTATATAACTTTTTTTCATTTTTTGAGCTTAAAAATTATAAAAAGTCACCTTTTGGGCACAAACTCCAATGCGGTCGGCCACTAGGGGCATTTTGTCATTTTTTGATGTTATTTTGTCTTTCATTATTTAATTGTATTTAAATATCTGATTTAGGGTGTTCATGTGTCAAATTTTAAATTTTTAAGACTTTTTGCAGTACTAAGGGTAAAATGGTCATTTTATCCTAATTATGAGAATTTTTTATTTTTAATCTTATATTTCATGTTATGTACTTAATTTAGGATATTAAGAGTTTTCTCTTAGTATTAGGGCTTTACCTTTAGGCATTTGATTTTTTTAGGATTTTCGGGTCGAAATAGGATTTCGGGTTGAGTTAGGGTTTCCATCGTTCTAGCTAGCTACCTATGATCTTGTCAACTAACCATCGCTAGAGCTAGGGTTTGGGTTGAATTGCTAATACTGGTTATTACAATCTGGGTGTTACAACTAGGGTCTGTACCATGCTATTACACGATGCCTTTCTTCTAAATTCTTCAGGCAGGCTCGGGATTTTTATGTCGACTCATCTTCTATTTTGTGTCAGCACCCAAAATTTGCAGGTGGCCTCGGTTCTTTTGTGTTGACACATATTCCATTTGTATCGACCCAAATTACCGGATACCAAAAGTGAGGAACCACTTTTGTATCGACACAAAGTTAATTTGTGTCAACTTATTTTGAGTCCTGAGAGCTTCGACTCTTTTGTGTTGACACAAAACTTATTTGTGTTAACACTAACTTTGATACCTTAAAACAACTTCATACAACTGTTAGGGTGTTAAATCATTTGTTCAAAGGTGTTGACACACTTGATATACTTCAAGTATACTTTGCCTTAAAAGTGTTTGATTTAATTTTCAATTGTGTTCAACACAAAATATTCTCATTCAAGAATACTTAAGTGTTTTAATCCTTTTGGGAGTTGAGTCATTTCTTTTGACTTAAGATGTCAACTCAAATGTTAAAAATGTGTTAACACTTTCATTTTGAAAACAAAAAATATTATTTTTTTAAATCCATTTATTCTTAGAAAATAAATTATAAAAATCATCAAAATCAAAATAAAAAGCCCTTAGGCTAACATATGAGTTGAGGGTTATTTTGAGTGGTATTAGACATAAGGTTTAGAGATTTTACTTACTTGTTTTGAGGGCTCAAGAATGGTAGGATGGAAGGACTTAGCTTTAGAAAAACACCTCTCATTGGTTCCTCATTTCTTTCTTCCTTCTTCTTCCTCGTTTCCTTCTCAAACTTGTATAACACTTCAAGAATACTCAAATCTGGTTTTTTCTCTCTATATTGATGAAATATGAAGAGGAGAGTGTGGGTGTTTGGCTTGGTTTAAATTGAAAGGCTAGGGAACATAATAATGAATTTTAATTACTTTTTCTTCCATATCACATGGGTTCACAAGGGTTTATTTAATTTTGTGCTAGTTTTGAGGGAACATATCACATCAAGGGAAGGGAATACAGCTGGGGGCTCAGTTTGGGGGACAAAAAATCTCATCCAAATCAATCGTGGGGTTTTGCATTGGTTTGCGTGCCCTTTGTGCAAAAAAATGCTTTAAAAGTTAATTTAATATATATTTTTGGTGTCTTTTCTTAATGAAACTTATTATTTTAGTATGTTTATGATAAATTTAGTATTCTCATAAATTATCATAGTTTCCATAGCAATTGATTCAATAGATGTAGTTTTTTAAGTCAAATTAAGCTAGTTTGACAATATAAGGCTTTTTGACTTATTTTAATGTGTATGAACTTCAATAAAATTTGTTTACTTTTGTTAGCCTATAATATTATGTTATTATATATATTACTTGTTCAACAAGTGTTGGATCATCATAGTGCTTGATTGGACATCTTTTTCATCTTTTTAAGCTTAAAGAAAGCAAAAAGCTACTTTGGCACAACTCCCAATGTGGCCAGCCACTAAGGGGCATTTTTGTCATTTTTGATGTTATTTTGTCTTTTGATACTTAATTTTACTTAAATCCTTGATTTAAGGTGTCCATGTGTCAAAATTTCAGTTTTTAAGACTTTTTGCTATATTAAGAGAAAAATGATCATTTTACTCTAATCATGAGAATTTTTTATTTTTAATCTTATATTTCATGTTATTACTTAATTTAGAATGTTGGGAGATTCTCCGGCTGTTAAGGATTTGTTACTTGAGTTTTGGACCTTTTTAGGATTTTCGAGTTGAACTTAGGGTTTTTGAGTCGCGTTAGGGTTTTGAATCTCTTTCGTGCTCTATGGCCTTGTGGACTATCCGTCAGTGACACTTAGGATTTGGACTGGGTCTTTACACGAGCCATTATCAACCTGGTTATTATAACTAGGGTCCGAACCGGGTCGTTATATTAGGATTTTTTGGAATTGGCGGTCTCTATGATTAGAGTTGACGGTAGCCACAGAAAATCAAGTTTTGAAGGGTTTATTTTGGCGGTCACCACAATTGAAATGGTGACCCCAAGGTTTGAAGATGGCGGTTGCTACCTTTGCTAGAGTTTCTAAGAGGTTCATATGGCGGTCACCACAATGAAGATAGCGACCCCAAGGTTCAAAAGTGGCGGCTTAAGGGTTGGCAATTCAAGGTTTTGAGGAATTTGATCATTTGGCGTGGATACTAAGCTTGGATTCACTACAAGAAAATGAACATTTTACGACTAACCATTTTTTCGGCATAAGTCTTGTTTTTAGTCGCTATAATGTTTTAGCGACATAATTTTTTAGTCGCCACGTTGGTCGGTAATACCTTGACACTAAATGTTTTTGGCGACTAAATTTCATTTACTTGCCGTAAATTTTGTTTCTGCGACCACAAGTTTGGTCAGCAATGTAGCATGTGACGACCAATACCAGTAGTCGTTGAATGTAATTTAGTCGCTGTTGTAGCTTAATTCCGCAACAAACTAATTTAGTCGCTAAATATAATTTAGTCGCTGTTATTGCCATGATTTCGCGACAAAATTAATTTAGTTGCTGTTGTACGTTGTTGATTCTACGACCAAAGATTTTGGTCGCTGAAAACATACTATTAAGAATTTTGCGACTACCCACTATGGTCGCTGAATGCAATATTGTAGTCAAATGTTTCACGACCAAAAGTTTTGGTCGCCAAAAATAACTGATCCTAAATCATTTAGCAACTAATTAATAGTCGCCAAAATTTTATTTTTTCGCAACACAATTTATTTGTCGGTAAAAGTATCCCTTGTAACCTTTTATATTATATAAAATTTTTATAAAATAATATTTAATATTCATCTATGCAATTCACAAATATTCATACCCAACACAAATATTCATTGAAAATAGTACTCCATACGTACATAAATCTATCAAACCTTCTATATGTCCATACAAAGTTTCAATCAAAAATAAAACATTCATCCAAAGTTTCAAAATAAGATCCAATTATATTATCTACATGTCTTCCACGTGTACGTCCACGAACACGCTTATGCTTAGATGAAGATTCAACTGCAAAAACAACAAAACAAGTAACAAATTACTTAGCTAAATGAAGAAGTTGTGGAATGAGACAAAAACCAAGAAGTACTAGGGCACTCGAAATGCATTACATAATAAATACATAATAAAGTTAGATGAAAGTACCTATATCACTCGTCTGTGTAATAAGAACAAAAAGAGTCGGTGCATTAGGTCTGATTGAAGGAGATGGTGTGTGAGACCCGGACCCGTCTCTTTTTGAGATTTATATGAAAATGTCGTGTTTTGCATATATTTGTTCGGTGTATGATTTATTCGCTTTGATGCATGTTTAAGTTTATCTAGGCATGCGGGGTAGGTTCCTGGGGTAGTAGGGAGTTGCCGTACGAATTTCAAAATTCTAAAAAAAATATATATATTTTGGAGGCCTATAAATATCAGGACTTAGATATTTTCTAAAAGATATTTTTGAAAACTTAACTCATAAGTTTCCTCTAATTTTCTCTCTGCCTTCTCTCTAACTTCTTGAGGGCTCGGGGCTTGGTTTTTGAAGGACCATCTGCTGATCCTTAGTATCGGCATCAAGGGCTTCGCTTCCATCCAGTCAGAATTTGATTCTAACGAAGCTCAAATTTGAACATGGATCGAGAAATTGGATTTTTGACCCAATGAGGTAGGATTTCAGATTCTACAGTTGTATGAGGGATATATATGTAATCTTATGTTGTTTCACCGTGTAAAAATGCATGAAAAGAAGGTTTGTGTTTTAGATCCAGTTTTGGGTTAAAACCCTTTTTTTGGTGTTCGGTTGGATGAAATCGAAAGAGGGGTGTTCCTTTCGTGGTTTTATGATAGCCTTGAGCTCGGGTATGCTTCTAGGTATCAAAACGGGTAATTTTGAGCCTTGAACTAAGGTTTGGAAACCAAAACCGTAGCTCAAAACATGATATGGGTTGGTTCAATCGACTAAACCCATGAGTTCAGTTGACTGGATCATCATGTTGGAGGTTTAGTCGACTGGACCTGGGAGGTCAGTCGACTAAAATGGCTTCTATTTTGGGTTCTCTTTTTTAGTGTGTTTTTCAGTCGGCTGGAGGGTGAGTCCAGTCGACTAAACCTGGTTGTTTTAGAAAATGAGGTGTTTTGGTTCAAGCTTTTCTCGTGCGATGTCTATCCGAGGTTTTTATGAGATTCTATGGTTTCAAAAGGGGTTACCTGAAGTTTTCAAAAGATGATTTGAAAACGGAGTTGTGGGAAAACGTATTTGTTGAAGGTTAGAGCTAACCTTTAGGGTTGAGTCTCAACTTCTAAAATATTTTGATAAAAGTATGTGTTCACATGTTTTGGTTTGATCTCCATGGTTCATGGATTGGATTACATATATACATATGTTATATATCTGCTTGTGGGTTGGTTTTGAAATTTTATCCATAGATGTACCGGGACAATGGGTTTATGAGTGGGCTTCCATTGCTCATTGGTGAAAGTCCAGAAACGTGCGCAGTGTAGGTACCTACGTGCATTCGGGTTAGTCCTCGTAAACGAGGTGGTTGGGTGCTTAGTACCCTCGGGCTGTGGTCCCATAAACTAAGTGGTTATCAGGTGCTTAGTACCTTCGGGGGCAGTCCCGTAAACTAAGTTTTACATTGTCGTAACTTCATATAGAACTTGTCATTATCTAGCTGACCTTCAGTGGTTCAGGACTAGGATAATGGGCAGGAGTCTATGGCGGTTACCTTATCTGGTATGGCAGAGTCGGTACATAGGATTTTATTTATCTTGTCTCCTCGGTTGATTGTTGTCCCGAGTGGAGAATGTTGTTTTACTACTTTCCCTTAACTGTGGCATGATAACTCTCAGATTTATATGCATAGTTTCAAGGATGAAAATGATAGTTTTCAGATGAAAAATTTGTGGTTTTTGTGAGAAAACCATGTTAGTTTTTGTGGTCGAGCTAGCTCCCACCATATGATTGCATATCTTGCTTTACAACTTTATAGTTTGTTCCTATTGAGCTTTGGCTCACGTGATGGGTTTTTTTGAAAACTTTTTCAGGTGGACGTGAGGAGATGACCTAGATGCCCGTTGAGACGGAAGACTAGTCGTAGTTTCTCCTATTTTGCACATATATCTTGACATGTGATGCCTGTTTCAGAAGGCAGATTTTGTCCACCTTTTGACGATATACTTATTCATGTATGAGATTGCATGATTTATAGTTTTTATGAGAGTTGAACTGTGGGGATATTTATTCAAACGTTGGCTTTGATTTCTAATTGTAAAATCTATTTTCTTAAATGGGTGTTTTGGTGGGCTTTCGCGTGACCCAGATGTTTGAGGCGTGACATGGTGCAACTACAAAAACAACGAACCAAATAACAATTCAATCATCCAAATAAGAAAGTTATGGAATGAGGCAAATAGCAATAAGTACTAGTACACTTGAAATGGACTTACATGTTTTGGTTAGGTTTTAGCTGAAAATATTCTAAGCATTAATTAAAATATTTTAATTGCTTATTTAGTTGTTTTAGAATTATTTCACAGGTGGATATTAGACAATTAAAAATTTGGGCAGAATTTCCTCTATTTTTTGGACTATCCCAATTTTTTTGAAAAATCTGTTAACCATCAATAAAACAATACACTCAGGCACAGGCTGGATCTCAACTCACAATAGTAACCACAAACTACTTAATAACTATTCATTTCAGTTTCATAACAATTAAACTACTCCCAGAAATAATTAAACTATACATATTTAAACAATGAATGAATTTCATTTGATATACATAATAAATACATTACACAATAAATACGTAATAAAGTAAGATGAGAGTACCTATATCACTCGTCTGTATAATAGGAACAGAAAGAGACAGTGCATTAGGTCCGATTGAAGGAGATGGTGCAACTGCAAAAACAATAAGCCAAATAACAATTCAATAAACCAAATGAGAAAGTTATGGAATGAGACAAATAGCAACAAGTACAAGCACACTTGAAATGAACAAACATGTTTTGGTTAGGTTTTAGTTGAAAATATTCTAAGCATTAATTAAATTATTTTAATTGCTTATTTAGTTGATTTAAAGTTATTTCACAGGTGGATATTTGACAGGTGGTTGTTTTCCTATAACTCAAAGAATATTCTAAGTGCTAAAAAAATTAAAAATTTGGGCAGAGTTTTCTCTATTTTTTGAACAATCCCAAATTTTCAAAAAAACCTATTAACCATCAATAAAACAATAAACTCATGCACAGCCTGGATCTCAACTCACAATAGCAACCACAAACTACTTAATAACTATTCGTTTCAGTTTCATAACAATTAAACTACTCACAGAAAGAATTAAACTATACAGATTTAAACCATGAATGAATTTCATTTGATATACATAATAAATACATTACACAATAAATACGTAATAAAGAGACGGTGCATTAGATCCGATTGAAAGAGATGGTGCAACTGCAAAAACAACAAGCCAAATAACAATTCAATAAACCAAATGAGAAAGTTATGGAATGAGACAAATAGCAACAAGCACTAGCACACTTGAAATGAACGTACATGTTTTGGTTAGATTTTCTCAAACACTACCACAAAATGTTCTTAAGTATAATTTTTAAAATTTTCGGCGAAGTCTCCTCTGTTTTTCGGACTATCCCAAATTTTCTGTAAACCTATTGAATTCAAATAATAATCTATACTCAGGCACTGCCTGGATTCCAACTCTCAAACACAATTATAACTATTACAACCATTCATTTCCAATTACATAACAATTATATCAATCCCCAAAGGAAATTAAACCATACAAGCTTAAGATACATAATAATTGATATCCTTCATTTCATTAATATTGTATTTATCTCCATGCGACTTAAATTATATATATCGAAACCAAGAAATTTACATAGAACCATTCAAAAAAAATGTTTTATTTCTTTTTCATAAAAACATTCATCTTGCTGCCAAAATATTCGTCAATCCTTCTTTGGTCATTAAAATCTGTAAAAATGTATAAACCACAAACGTGAGCTGGAGCTCGTCGGATAAAGACTAAAATAAGTGCAATGCATGACTTGTGAGGTGTGAATGAACAAGATATCATGCAATTACTTTGATTTATACTTTTTATTTATTTCTCAATTTCACATACACATCCAGTTAATATAAACTTTAAAGATAATATAAATTCATTTTTGATTCCTTGGCTTCAAATTTACTAACTCATCCACTTAGTTCGTCTGTTAATTATTATCGATTAAATTTTAATTTCTATTCTTTTCTTTTCTTTCTCATTAGTCACATTCCTCTTTCGTTATCTCTCTTTCCAATTCATCCATCTGTTATTCACATTTTTGTTTCATTCCATTAATCCCATATTGAACCAACGTCGGATGCAGCTTATAGAAATATTGCCCCATTCACCCCTAATAGGCTACGCGAAGCCATTGTTGAATGGGCGCTCTATAACTCATCACGACACAACCATCACATTTCGGGGGCTAACCCGTGGGCATGTGGTCCCCATCTTCCACAAGTTTCTGGTCTTTCACCGCGGAGCTGTGCAAGCCCAACTTATCACATTAACCATCCTCGGTTCAATAATTGATTAACCATATCATAATTTATTAACAACTGGGAGTCTATCTCCCCAATTCAATTTCACAACCACACAACATTATCTATAAATCACCGGGAGTCTAACCATTTAAAGGTTCCTCTCCCCAATCATTTTCACAGTCATAAATTCTCATTTAATATTCACTTACCATTACATTATTCCGTTATCAATACCATATCGTGAGTTCAATCAACCTTTATATCATTACCCACTTGATATAAGTTCAATACATCTCATGGTTCATTAATTCACAATAAATAAATTTTCATAGTTCCTTCATCTACCTTTATCCAATTCATATAAACTCAAGTCGAATTACCACAAGATTCCAACATATGCGTCAAGATTACATTAAATATCCACATTTTCCCCAAACTTTCCCAATTCAACGTTTTAATCATATCGTCTTATTTCGCATTCTTAACCATGGTAATGTTCCCTTTTAATCCCTTATTTAGAATTTAGTTGATATCATTGCTTTCTAAATACAAGTTCAACAAAAAATTCAAACAATTTTCATAGTCCTAAAACCCATTTTCACCACATCTATTATTCCAACACACTCTTTATTCGACTTCTTGTTCCATTTTCAAACCTTCAAAAAAAATTCAATTTTATTATTAGATCAACTAAAAACAATAGGTTGGTCACACCACAACACCTCAAGCAAACATTCATACTCCTCACATTTAATGTTCATCCAAGTATAATAAACCATATCGTTTAATGTGAAATCAAACCAAGTAACTCATAATCGTTGTTAAAAATCATTATGATCTTCCCCAATTTTAACATGAAAAGTAATTTTAACCACATCATTGTTCATGCATTCCACCAATTTTTTTCAACCACCACTCCCTAAACTTAGAATTTAGAAGTTATCGATTTGGTCCTCAGTTCACCAATCATCAAGGCACATAGCTTCGCTCTCTAATTATGAGTCTCAAATTGTAATATTCTCAATTATTACAAACCCAAATCAAATAAATTATAGGTTAGTAAGATTTTGACAGATCTAATAAGAACTATGAGATTTCATATTCTTCGCTTATTGAGTGATCATAAATCACCTTTATTTAATTGGTTCTCGACCCAAGCATGATATATAACATTAACTAAGTCTTACAATCACAGGTTAACTCATTTTTCATGAGCTTAAGCTTCGTAACCCATGATTAGTATTGGTTCAAGTAACAAATTCTGAATTTGTCAATTACAATGCTCCCAGTTCAACTAATGTTACTCGAATTTAAATAAAACTTAAACCAAATCAATCGCGAATTTATTCAATCCCATGGTTTTATCAACTCACAAAGGGTTACTCCATCAAGTTACCTACCCTAGGGTTACACACCAACTCCCAATTTTGTAAATCTAAACATAGAATAATCTCCAAGATAACACCCTAAATCATTTCTCTGGTTCATCTCGTTAATTTGTAGCTTAAATTAGATTTTCAACTCCAAGTTCTCAAATTTAGGATTCTACGAACTAAACAACGATTCCAACCCAATATTGAGACTAACCTAACCTTTTTTATGAGCTTCTAAATTTGGTTGAAATTGTTGACTTTCTCATCCACAAACAATTAAGTTATATTGTTTAGTCTCTTCACAATTTTGTAGTCAAAACTTTCTAAATCACCATGTTCTTTTACCATGTTCTAGATCACCATGTTCTTTTACCATGTTCACCGTGTTCTAGATCACCATGTTCTTTTACCGTTGAATCCAATTCACCCCTATATTCTCAATTCTGTACTCAAAACTTTCTAAATAAATCCATTAATCAAATCCTAGATTTCTTCGAATCCCACAATTCTTTAATCCACAACTTATATATTCAAGAAGAAGATTTGAATTTCTCAATTTTTCCTATTGTTTATAAAAACCATTTTACTCACCATGTTACTGCCACCCATGAATGCATTCTCGGGTTATACAACGCATCCCTAATTTTGGTTAACTCGAATTTCTTACTTAGCCAATCTCCTATATCCAATAAATGAATTTATTTTCATGTGGTTTTTACCCTTTCACAACACTGTAAGGACCTGCTTTTTAGATATGATAATTGCCACGGTAATATAACTGTAGTGTAGTCACCCATATCGTCACGATCACTCAATTCTAGGAAAAATAAAAATAAATAAATAATAATAATAATAATTTTAATTATAATTAATTATGTTACCACAATACAAACTCACACAAACTCCAACACAAATTTTAGTATACACACATACTTAAGTGAATCTCTACAACAAACATAATAAATTAATCAATAAACCCTAATTCTCTACAACACACAATTTCCATTAAAATAATCCAAAAGTAACATCAATATATATACTTGTATATATATAAACATATGTAGATATACTATATACAAACTATTATAAATATCTCTCTTGAACCAAATAAAATAATTCAAAAGCAAAAAGTAAAAGTCATTTTAGTATTAAAAATAATAATAATAATAATAATCAAAAGACCTAAAGGTAGTTTAATGGATATATATATATATATATATATATATGCATAAATCCCTACAAGTAGCCAAATATTAAAAAAAAAGAAAAAAAAGTAACAACCTAATATAATAATATAACTGAAAGCCAACTTGTATTTTTAACATAAAAAGACTTAATACAACACATAAATAATTAAATAATGATAAAATAATAGTAAATCATGAAATTAAGTTTGAAGATTTAAATTCATCAAATTAAATTAAAACTAGTATAAAAGTGATTAAAATTGTATATCAAGTTACGAAATTGAACAAAAATCAAAATTTAACCCAATCATCACAGCTAAATAATACTATAATTAAACTAAAATGTAAAAATCAAATACAACACCTAGAATTATTATATTAATTCAAATCTTTAATATTCATAGTTAAAAATATATATTAAGTTAATTTTTGGATACAATTCTTGAATAATATAGTACATATATATTATTAAATATACAACAAAACAATAAAATATAACAAAAAAATTAAATATGGAGCCTAAAAATCCCCATGGCCGGCCACCTTATTGCATGGTGTCATACTCCTTTTATTTGCATGCAACATGAGTGGCCAAAATCATCACCCATCTTACACAAGCATCATTGACTTCCATTAACAATTTTAACTTAAAAAGTGACCCCAACCCCCCTCCTTGTTCGGCTAAGAAAGAGGAAACCAACTAGATTTTGTTTTAAAAATATTGCTAAGTGTTCCAAGTAGTGCTAGAGAGGTTCTAGTGAGAGAGTGAGACAAGTTGTTGGTGTTCTTGAAGTTCTAGGTGTTTTTGAGCTTCTCTTTTCAAAGATCTCCATCATTCATCATCTTCAACCACAAAAGAAAGGTAGGAACAATATTCTTATATATTTATTTTCTATGTACTAAGTCCATATTAGCTCCTAAACACCTCTAGGTTCAAGATCCATGCTCAACACTACGAGATGTGGTTTTGAACCTATTTTCTACTTTTATTTTTTCTCTTCAAGCAATCTACCATTTTCTTTTGTTTTTGATCCATGCAAATGGTATATATCTCATATATAAGTCATATATATGAGGGATATAGCCATGCATGCAAGGACCATGGGCCTAGGAGCTCAAAAACCACCATTTCTCTTCATACTCAAATCTGTGCAGAGAAGGTTGTTATCAAAAATCCGATTTTTCTTATTTCTTTTGAGTGATCTAAACTCATCAAAAGTTTCTGAAATATTT
>JAOTRH010059722.1:0-18703 GCA_034768845.1 Heliamphora exappendiculata
GAGTGAAACTCATCAAAGAAGAGTTCAAGAGAGATTAGAAGAAAATATAGACTTGTTTTCATAGGATCTTCTTGAAGTTGATATAGGCTTGTGAATGTGCCCGTAAACATTCAGATAGCTCAAGTGAAGACTTGAAACTTGTAAAGGCTTGGAATACGTCCGTGAAGTATTCTAAATAGTGGAAACACTTAAGGGAGAACTTGAGCAGTGGATGTAGGCTAGGATAAAGTCGAACCACTATAAATCTCTGGTGTCTGGTTCTTTTTCTCTGTCCCTCATATTTTAATATTTGCATTGCTTATATAATTGCATATCTTTCTTTATTGCTATATTAAAAAAATTTTAAAAAAAGTTTTTAAATTGCTATTTATTTTTTTAAAGACCTAATTCACCTATCCCTTTTGGGTTGTCTAGATCTAACAATACTTAAATCATTTCAAAAATAAAAGAGGTCAGGGTCTCACAACAACAGAAATGCCAAAACCTGTCGTCACACGAGGTAAACACGACCTGAAGATTCGATCTCCACACAAACTGTCCACACGTGCAAGTCCCACTGACACCATTATCATCCAGGAAACATCCATAAAACGTAGGATCAAGATCCAACTCGCACTGCCAATCCTCAAAACGTAACTCTCACCGAACACAAACCACTCCAGCGACAAACACATCACACGAGACCAATCCACCAGGGTACTTAATCTCAAATACTCTCTATGCCCGAACATAGAGACTACCATCCCAACGTTTTTACCGCCACAAACTGGCTCAATTACACATCACAATACCCACCAAGGACTATCTCTGCAAGTCCAAACACACGACGTCGAATCCTGACGTCAATCACACGAAGCCACATGCTGCAAGCACAAACTTACTCAAGTTCTGACGATCACCAGACGACCACAAACTTTGATACCACATCATTACTCTGTTGATGCTAATAACGCCATCTCGAAACTTATGCAATGCCCATCCACGAGCCACAACACCAACACATGATTCCAGAGAGAAGCTCACTTACTCACCTGGAATACTAAAGAATACATCTCATCAAACCTTCAGACCTTCATTCTCTGCTCAATCTTCCATCACGAACCACAATTCTCTAGGGTGAGAGAAACACTATGTGACACACCATTGTCCCTGACAAGGTTCCACACAACGAAAAACTAATCCAACATCACAGCTACTAGGTCACCTGATCTCAACAAGTCATTTGACCAGACACGTCATGCAAACAGAACATCTCATAAAGATCCAAGAACCTATACAAACCAAATCATATCTCTCGTGCAACAGCACGTCACTACACAACTCAACGTCTCGCCATCAGATCACTGATACCAAGACTACAGATTAACCTCAAATCAGACATGATCGCTGTCATCCAACAAAGCAAACATACTGACTGTCATCCAACATCAACCCCAGCTCATAACATATACATCACTTCCTTGAGTCCACAACAGGAGAATATTCGAACTCAAGACACCAACCAAGATTTGCCTCTTATACTTAGCAATTTTCTCATATACAGAACTCATCACGACCATTTCGTTCCCAACCAACAATCACGTCGATCGAATAGGCCACGCCAACTAAGTCTTCTCGAACATCGAATCCTTCTTAACTCATACCTTACCACATTCTCAGGATCACCATTCAAATAAATGGTTATGCCAAAGCATAACACTTACCATAGTTGACAACCACGCCTCGACTCTAAGAACTCTGAACAGCTCAAAGCCTCAAACATGTGATAAAGCCAGACTCACAAAAATCTATCAGAAACCTGCTATGTAAATATCACAGTCACATGAGGCTGACAAAACTCCCACTTTATCAAGAGCTAGAAGGACAATCATACCCACACATTCCAGAACAAGCTGCACACAACGGTTAACGATTCTGAGCCGATCACTGTAGAAAAGAACCGTGTGTCTCAACACCAATTCCCTTATCAACAAGAACAAGCATTCCGGTCTACCAATTCGACCTCACAGGGAATACAACCCAAATGGTTCAACTATTCGTTGAAACTACGAAGAATCCATCATTACAATCACCTAATCACGGAAATACCAGACTCCAAGGCATAACTCCAAAGATCACAACACGGATACAAATTCCACAGAGATTTTCACAGTTTTCAGAACACTACCAAATCTGAACCAATCAAAAACCCAGCATCTCCGTCCAACCGAGATGAAACAACTCACACTAGATAACCGTCTATAAAAAAACTCTATCTTCTTCCAGAGAAAAGAAAAGGGTCAACAAAGAATCATGACCCGAACTCAGCGTACTTCCAGTACTCATCAACACTTGGTCCTCAAGAACCCTATAAACCTTATCTTAAAACCACATCGACCACAGTCAAAAGGCTCGTGAGCTCAATTGGATGGGAGAGCGTGAAAGAGGCAGAGCAAAGAGTGCGTGAGAGATAGAGAGAGGGAGCGTGTGAGAGAAGAGATAAGATCGGAGCCGTTAATTGAGGAAGAAAAGTATCAACCGTTGGATCAAATCATACATGTTCCATCAACCTAGCTGAATTGTAATATAGATTGATAACTGGCTTAAAAGTTAACTTTTTTATTTTTTTACATTTTTAGTCAAAAAACTAAATTGAGTTCAGAATAGGTTTTTTGATAATTTAGCTTTTAAGCTAGTTTTTTTTTAAAATTAATTGTTTGTGTAAAAAGTTAGCTTTTTTATTTTTTGTTCAAAATTGATATTTTTATCATTTTATATATTTAATATTAACAATTATATGCAGTTGGTAGTAATAGTAAATAAGTTATATTTGAATAAGTTATATTTACCCTTCTATATATTTGATATTAACAGTTACATGTAGTTGGTAGTTAAAAATGGTAAAAAATCAAAAAATCAAATTAAAATATAAACTCTAAAAATATTTTAATCAAGTTTCGATTACTTTTAAAATATAATAATATTTTTTATTTATAAAAATAACTTATTTATGCAATATATAGAATTAAATTTGGTAGATGCAAATTCTATTCTTTGGCCTTTTTTCCTTCTTGATGCTGTGAGTCATGTAAATAAAATTTTTAAAAATAATTATTTTTAATACAAATACAATTTTAAAATGAAAACCTAATAATTTTATAAATATCAATATATAACAAATATTTATACGTCTAGCAAAAATAATATTTTTGGCCACCGATTGTTTTATAATAGTCTTGCACTTACAAAATAACTTTTAATTCTCAATTAAATTATGAAAACTAAGAATTTTTTCTTATCTTTTTTTAATCCAACAACATGTTTTAGCAGATAAGTTGGAGTATTATTTTTAAATATTTTATTGTTGCCGGATTTATGGTTCAAAGAATGCTAGGCCAGCACTTTACACAGTCCACCATAACCACAAGTTAACTCAAACAAGAACAGCAAGCTAAGTTTGTGTTTGGAGTAATTTTTTTTTTGATATTTTTAATTCTTTTTATAAAAAAGATAATATAAAAATATGTGAAAAAATTATCTGAAGCTAAATTAGTGAATTTTTTTTAAAATTTTTAAGAAAAAAAGAAAAAAGAAAAAGAAGAAGAAGCTAAGCCTAACATTGGCTTGAATGACCACCCCCTATTCAATGTTTCCCAGTCAAACGCCGTCGTATTACCGACCTGCAAAACATTGCCGTGACGAAACCTTCTTGAGACGGAAAGCTTATTCATGGAAGATGCAGCTCATCGATACGTAACATCTGATCCATATATATATATATATATATATATATATATATACACACACACAGATTTATGTATCTATCGCCTTGGCTTCAAGCGTACGTGAACCGCCTTCTCACGTCGTCACTCTTTTCTTCTTCTACTCAAGAACCTTCATTCATCTCTCTCTCTCTCTCTCTCTAAAAATCAAGTGAATATACGTTTCCTAATGGCTTCAATCACACCCATTTCTCAATCCCAATCCCTTTTTAACAAAACCCCGTTCGGGATCAGAAATCTCCACAACATGTTCTTCACAAACCCCAATTCCAGAGCTTTCTCCGGGAAATCTTCCTCTAGCGGCGGAGCGGCGGCGGAGGCGAAGAAGAAGATGGTGGAGGTGGTGACAGCGACGACGTCGGCGGCGGCGGAGAAGCCGAAGAAGCGGTACCCGGGGGAGACGAAGGGGTTTGTGGAGGAAATGAGGTTTGTGGCGATGAGATTGCACAGCAGGGACCAGGCGAAGGAAGGGGAGAAGGAGCCTGAGGGCCCGCCGGTGGCGAAATGGGAGCCCACCATTGATGGGTACTTAAGATTTCTTGTGGACAGCAAGGTGGTGTATGATGCGCTTGAGAGGATTGTTGGAAAAGCAGCTTTTCCTGAATGTAAGATTTGAAATTTTGTTCCGTTTATCGTTTTTGTGCCGTTTGCTATTCATTTGGATTTATGTTTGTTAAAATTAGGCTTTTGACATACCCTTTAGGGCTTGTTTTGATTCCATTACAATCCTTCTAGGAACTCAGGAGAAAAAAAGAAAAAGAAAAAGAAAATTGTTTAAGGGCCTGTTTGGGATAATTTTTAAGTTATTTTTTTAAAGTTGTTTTTTTTTTGTGTGCAAAAAGTTGGCTTTTAATAGTAAATAAGATATCAAAAAAATATATTATTCTCTTTTAAAATATAGTGAAAGTTTGAAAAAAATATTTTAAAAATTAATATTTTAATTTGATTTTTTAGTTTTTTTTGTCAAATAAATCATGTTTTTTTTTTTTTTTTTGCATTTTTAGCGTAAAGCTGAAAAATACTTTTTCTTCATTTTGTTTGGATTATCATGAGAAAGAAGACCGAGATTTTTTCAAACCTGTTTAGTTACTTTACAACACACTGGGAAAAAAAAAAGAACGTGACTAATATAATTTTACTAAATTAATTCTATTGTAAAATAATAGCACTTAATAGTTAATACCTTTATTTTTTAAGGGCTAATTACAAAATAACAATATTTAAGTGGTTTATTCTTTTTCTAAATCTCTTTCTATTAGGTGAGTTATATTCACACTTTATGAAATTAAGTTTGGTGGTCCTAAAAGCTTGGATTTTTTTTTCATGTTCCCTTTCTTTGATTTGGGATGAAAATTTTTTTTTTGAAATAAATAAGTCTATGCTTATTGAAGGTGAAGTTTGTAAATGTTGGGATCAATACAAATTTTTGAAAATTACGAAGTTTGGTTTCAAAAATGTTTTCGAGCATTTACATTTATTGGTTGCCCATTGGAATTTAAGCATGGAAACATTTAATTTAAAACTTTGCATCATAAGACCGGGCAATGACTTGTGATGGACTATCTTATGTTAAATTCCGAGGATTTTGTAATTCTTAAATTATGAGTTTTATTGTCACTTCTGAGATTTGGATTTAAAGTTGTAGTAGTGTTTTGATATGAATGGGCAGTCCGGTACACTATGCTCTCGTGTATGCGGAGTTTGCAGAGTCCGGGGAGGGAGTGGATCACGATGGATCAATAGTATGCAGTTTTACCTTGCACATGCAAGAGGCTGTTTCTACGCCTTGAACCACCCGTGACCTCCAGGTCACACATTGACAACTCTACTGTTGCGTCAATGCTCTCTTTCTATGAATATCGAAGGAATATTATTCCTAGGTACTCTTTCTTGAGTTAGGGTTATTGTCTAGATGTCGGATGTCCTTGTCTTTTTGGGGAAATTGGTTTCATCCTTGTTTCTTGGGCCAGTTGTGAACTCATGGTCCCCGTATGGAAAAGAGAAGCTGTTCATCTGTCCACTTTAAGAAAACTTTTTAAGTTTTTCAAATCTTAATTCCTTAGTGAATGTTTGGTTTCTAATGAATAGTTGCAAATCACTGATTAAGTTTTTTCTTTGGATATACCAATGCGCCCAAGTTATCTAAATCCCGAAAGGTAGTTTTTTTTCATGTCATCAAGAAAACTAGTTTTTCAAGTGACAAAAATGACATGCTTCTATTAGAAGTTACAACATATTGGTGCTTTTGTATAATTAAAGAGTAACTTGTAGGATTACATGTATGATCTCTGCAAACAATTTAAGTTGATTTTTTGAATGAACTGGTCATCATGTGGGATTTCGGTTAGGCTTTCAGACCTGGAAATCATGTTACAAGTTATTGACAGATCTTTTAGCTGTTCTGGTTGCTTGAAGCCAGCCATATCATCCAATCCAATATCTCCGAGTTGCAGCTGTCATATTTGTGGTGAAACCATGGTTTTAGTTCAGGGCTGATTGGTAACTTTAACGTTTTGGCTAAGAACGCAAAAAGCTACCAATGCCTACTATATATAATCGTTATAATTAATTATATAAAATAACAATACTGCCCAATTTAACCAAAAAATAAAAAAGTCAACTTTTATCCAATCAAACCAACTTTAAAAAGTTAGCATAAAAATTTATTTACCAAACAATTTACTTTGAACCTAATTTAGTTTTTTGGGCTAAAACTGCAAAAAAAAATACAAAAAAGTAAGCATTTCAGCTAGTTACCGATCAGGCCCGAATCATCAAATATTCTGCCTGCCCCAATTTTAAAAAGGCAGAAAGGGGAAGAAAAAATTGGCATGAATTGAAAATGAAATTTCAAGTTCCCTTTTTCAGTCAGTAGAGGGTGGTGTTAAGGCAATCTTTCTCCTAGATGAAAAAGTTGAACCACCACTGCGCCACGGTATATCATTGTATCTTTTCTAGGTACTTTCATTACATTTGGGCTGGTATTACATTTATGCAATGGTTACTTGTTACTATTCCTATCCTTCTGTTCGTAAAGTGCGCAGTTTTGCTATTGGGAAAATTCTTGAGCTTTCTTTATTAACACTATATTTCCTTGCGAATATTTTTGTGACAACTTACTTAACATGGATAGTTGTCTTAGTTTCCTCTCTTACTCTCTCACCAACTTGCATGCATGCATTTTTCATTTCTTCTTTTTGTGACGACTTAACCTAGATGGTTGTTTTAGTTTCCTCACTTTCTCACCAACTTGCATGCATGCATTTTTTCATTTCTTCTCAAAAGTATCTTTTTCTTTCTTTCTTTATTTATTTTTTATTGTTTGGGGGTGGGAAGGTTGGTTCGAAGCAACTCCCTAGGGTTGTCTTTTAACACTGAAGCATCATACATAACCTTATATGTTGACTAGGGTGTTAAATCCCACCATAATTATCTCTTCAAAACATTGCTGCTTCATTTAAATTCGTTGTTCACTTTTAAAGCAAATTCTTCTTCATTTATAAAGATTTTCCAGTGAATTCTTTTCTTCCATTGTGTTATATTTTCGTAATATAGAATGCTAGCTGTTCAAATTTGGGCAAATTGCACCATTAGTACGTCTAGTTTCACCCGGTTCTCAATTTTGTCCCTCTAGCTTCAAAAATTAAGAGTCACCACCTAACTATTTTGTTTTGGTGTGTCAGGCCACCTTTTCAGTCATTTCCAAAGGAAAAAACTTGTGTTTTGAGAAGTTTTGACAAAATTACCATGTTTGGAGAACTTATCGGTCTTGCAAAAAGCATTGAAGTTTGAGTTCTGAAATGTAAGTGGGACTTCCATTTTTTTCTTTGAAAGAATTGGGTTTGGGAGTTTACTGTTACGAATTGGGAAGGTGTTAAGTACCCAACTATATTCTTTGAGTACTTTCTACATGAATGTCTACAAATTCGTCAACTAAGAAGCTTGTGTTGTTATTGGCAATCTAGGAACACTGAAGCATCCTACATAACCTTGTATATTGATTAAAGTGTTGAACTCTGTACAAAATCGTCAATTAAGAAAATTGTATTTTTATTGGCAAGCTAGGCCAATTCCCTTTATTTTACTCTAACCAGGGTGGGTGCAATTAGTTTTTTCTTCTTTCCCATTTATTTGCCATGCTTTTTGCAATGCAAGAGCTGGAAACTTTGAGAGGGAAAGAAATTAAGATTACTGAATTTCTTGATTGGCAATTTGAATTGATGCTTTAGCATGCATGATGGGTGGCTTTGCTCTATATGCATACAGAAACAGTGGGAAATCTTACCCTTTGACTTGCTAAGGGTTTCTTTTTTGGGGTCACTTGGTGTCAGTCATTGACCCCTAAGAAATATGAGAGCATGAACAAATGGAAAATTTTCTGTTTGCTAGAGGTCATCTAACTGTTGAATTATTGTACCCAAATGCCTTCCTTTAAATACCGAATCCCTATATTGAGTTGAATCAACTAAGTCAGATTAGTCATCCATACGATTTTAATTTACAATGCACTCATGTTTTAAGAAATTCATAATCAATTTTATGAACTCTTCATAGAATTTGTGATCATGCGTGCTATTTCACTATAAAAGAAAGAAACACAGTGATTGTTTGTGACTTCTTGCTGATAATATTAATTTTTCTTCCCTTATATTGGTAATACAGGATATTTATGTTTGAGTCCCTAACCCTCCAACACCTTGCTCCCCTCCCTTTCCCCAACCAAACATGTCTGCAACTGGGCTTCCATTACTTACATTGGGGATTGCATGAATTTCCTGCCATTGGTTTCAGCGATAGTGCAACTGTAGTTTTATTTCAGAATACAAAGGTTCTCTTAGATATGCGACGATGGGTATGCCGAAGCAATTTTTGGTTGCAAAACCTTTTCTTTTCAGCAATGAGTAGACACAACTAGGTTTTGCGAACGAGCTATTAGATAGTTTCTCATTTTTGAATTTTCTTGTTTAATTTGAAAGCTAAGATTAAGAATCTAGATATGGACGATGTGGTCAATGAAATATTTGTATCACGCCGCATGGGGCATCTTTTCACCCCTTGTGGCCTTTCAATCCCATTCTTTTTCTCTGCAGATGAAGAGTTCAGGAACACAGGATTGGAAAGGTCAGAAAGTCTGGCAAAAGATTTGGAATGGTTTAAAGAGCAAGGTCATACCATTCCTGAACCGTCATCTCCTGGTGTCATCTATTCCAATTATCTTGAGGATTTATCGGCGAAGGATCCGCAAGCGTTCCTTTGCCACTTCTATAATATATACTTTGCTCACAGTGCCGGTGGTCGAATGATTGGGAAAAAGGTATGTATATTAACTTGGAAAATGGTATTAAACTCCGATTGGAGAGCTTACAGCATCTCTAAACAATTCTTTTTAATGCAAAGTGGGCTGTTTTGCTGTAACTTCCTGGCCTAAACCTTTTACGAAGTTTGAGACACGGCCATCACGAAATACCATAATTCTTAACCTGTGTTATAACTATCAGACTAATTTATTTATTAGGCAGTTTAATTTGTAATAATATGAATTGTAGTATAGGTGAAGCAATTTTGTTATTAATCCCAAAGATAAAACATTATAATAATTTTAAAAAAACAAGTGAAGTTAGCCCATCAGGTTGGTGCAAAAACCTGAAGATTCATTTCTGCTTTTGAAATTGTACCCCTCCTCTTTGCAGACATTTACATTCATTTATTTCTTTATGACTGTTAATTTGGGAACAAACTGGGGGAACAATTTATGCCCTAAAGTCCCTTTTTTATTGTTTATTTTATATTGGTGGATAGTGACTTCGATCCATTTGGTCATCTAATTTCCCTACAACCTCATTTGGTTCCAGCCTAATGTCAAGCTTTTAGCCTGTTTGCTTAAAGTCGCAAAAAATCAAGTGTCAAATCACTCTTTTTTTTTTCTTCTCTTTGTATGGTGGCTTAAAGTCACTTTTTAACCAAACAAACTTTTGTTTACTTGGCTTAAAGTAGAAAAACGAAAATAAAAAAATTGCAAAAAGCATGACTTTAAGCCAGGTTACCATAAGAAACCTAAGATGAAGCATACGAAAATTTAATTGAAAATCTTGAAGTTTCTGAGGCATCTGTCAACTCAAGGTCTTTGTGGTTCCTCTATTTCAGGTAGCTGAAAAGATACTTAACAAGCAGGAGTTGGAATTCTACAAATGGGATGGTGACCTTTCCCAACTGTTGCAAAATGTGAGGGACAAGCTGAATAGAGTTGCTGAGGTACTTCTCTTGGTACTTTATTTCCTTTTACATTTCACCAATTCTGTGCTTTTTGGTGTATATTTTAATCAAGCAACTGCATTGTTAATCTTCCTGGTTTCTAATGTTAAATATGTGGGGTTCAATTCAGAGCTGGACTAGAGTGGAGAAGAACCATTGTTTGGAAGAAACGGAGAAGTCGTTCAAGTTCTCGGGAAATATCCTCCGTTTGATATTGTCGTGATGCGCTACTAGCGCCGCTGTTGTTGTGTACTTCTGTAAGTAATGGCACGGGCTCTAACATTCGTTTATACAAATAATGTTTCCTTTTTTCTGCCTTTTGCTTGACATATTTCATGGATATACAATTGTGCATAAGTTGAACTTCGTTTAATAAATATAAATAGACATAAAAGAATGAAAGCTTTGTCAATTCGATCCTAATGTTCCTTGATTCTAGTTCTCTTGGGCGCTTTCAGATTGTAGAGATTTTGGTTTGCACATAGAGGGTGGCATTGAAACATTGAATAAAACCTTAATGCAAGAGAGAATTTCTGCTCTTTTGTTATGTGATGTCTAGGTAACTTGGTATTGAAGTTATGGTATGGTTACCTTAAAAAAACTAACATAGAAATGCAGTTTTCTATTTTCATGCCATGTTCCAAATGCATCTTAACTGAATTCTAGCTTTGAGCTTGGTTCCGGATCCCAATTACCCTTGGCTGGGCATGTTTTATTGACCAGATTACAAGTAGAATTGAATTATATATCTTGTGTTTTTTTTTTTGTTTGAATGTCGTAAGTGGTGAAAAGATTATGTATTCATTAAATAATTAATTTCACAAAATATGAGATATAAAATATTTAGGAGAGCGTGATCAACTAAAATAGAAAATATTTTGCTATAAACTAAAATAAATAGAACAAAAACTATCTTAAATTGGAGAAATTATTTTATAGGCAAGGAGTACTATGCCAGTGTGTTGATGTGGTGTGTTCATACAATATATGTGTGATAAGGGTTAGAGCTTCTACACCAGCATCAACAAAATTTAGGCCAATTTAGTGCACAAAAACTATTTTTTATTGAAGCTTGCTACATTTCAAAGTACATACCGCATCAGACACTTTAGGCAACAATTAAGAGCCCAACGTCTGATTCCACCTAGTGGCAAATTCAACCAAATAGAGAATGCAACCCTAGCCTTTTTTGAAGCCGACCAACTTGCCTTTCTTTCTTAAGTAAGTAAGCTGCTTGTTCTTTGCTTGTTAGTTAAACTCAACTTTATTAAAATATTCTTTTGTATTGTGTTGCTTTTTTATTTATATACTCAATTGTAAACGCGAAGAGGATAAATAGTTCTAATCATAGTAATAAAAGTATTAAAATATAAAATACCTACTGAATAGTAACTCCGTCAATTTTGACGAGCAATTGTTGTACGTTAGGCTTTAGTTAGATTAAAGCGAGTCTGATGCAGCAAAGTTTTAATAGTTTTACTCACCATTTTAACTAAAATAGTAATTTAGCTATCCTGATGCTCTTATGCTTTTACTGCCTTCAGTATTTTGTTTTTTAAATTGCTCTTATCATGGAAAAATCAAATAAATTGAAGATTTTAACAAAAAGATAAAAAGATTTAAAAAGATTCTAGATAAGACGTTTTTTTTCCCTTAAAAAGATAATTTTTTAGAGAAACCAAACAAAGCCTGAATTAAGCGTTTTAATAGAAATATTGATAAAAAGAGGCGTTTGGACATGGCTTTAATTTCATCAGCCAAATATACTTATCCTTCAACGCATTGGCTGCTACATTCTCTCACTTCTTCACTCTACAATCCTGGCAGAGTTCATGCTTTACATGAACTTGGTTGCTCATGGATCAAAAGATTTATCCACACAAGTAATGAAGAACATAGGCCTACGATTTAGATGTTTTTAGCATTTATTTGGTTCGCACTTGGCTACCTTGCATTTTCTGTGGAAATGATAACTAACACACTAGGAGTGCGTGGAAATGATAACTAACACGCTAAGAGTGCGTCCTTCCCGATCCTTTCATACTAAGAAAAAGTCTTCTTAATGCTCTTAACACTTGCACTAGATATGAACCGAACCGTCTCATAATGTTTTGATCCTCTCGTACTAAGAAAAGATTCTCCCAATGCTTTGAAGCCCGTGTTGGATATGGACCGAACTATCATACCATGTTTTGGACTCAACTACTTAAATGGGCAAACAATAATTGGCAAACAACCAAATCATTGGAACATACTACAGTCCGAAATGGAAAAGAACTAACATCAAGGTGACAACCTTATTGCGATGTGAGCTCTTGAAGTTAATCAAGCTGCCTGCTTTATTCATTTCAAAAAGCTACGTAATGAATATGCACGGAATAAAAAGATTCCAGTAGCCTAAGAACTATTACAAATAATGAAGAAACTAACAAATTTAAAAAAGAAGCAACATAAAATAAACAAAATTTGATAATTAAACTATTAAGTTTAAGAACGTGCTACTAATTCTTCTGCTGCTTCTGGTAAATCAAACCTTCTGCTGCTTCTGGTAAATCAAACGGTAATATCTACACTAGATTGTATAAACACATCCCATTACACTAATCGGGGGCGTTCATAGTGTATATTTTATATTATAGTTTTCAAAAATCTATCATGTCCATCAAGCATAGATGAGCCAAGCTTCCAGAAATTGGTAAGTTGGCTGCTGCATAAACCTGTTAAAAGGCACGAAATAAGTTTGGGAGGCTACGGTCAACCCGAATTATATGGTTGATTATATTACTGCTTCGAGCCTGAGCTCCCACCTACCTGCCATTTCAGGGAAACAATCAAAGAACATTCGAAACGCAAAAGCCATCTTTGTACAGAGTGCTTCGAATCGTCTGCTTCAAAGAACCCAAAGTTAAACTTGACCTAATCCGAGCTTTTTCAGCCTTTTGGATCACAACTGAATTAATCATAGAGTGATTATCACTAACACAAGACAGAATCAGCATATCGATCGAGATCACACCGAAACCTCACCAAACTGGTAAAGTCCTTGTTTCAGTATTTCTCCTCCTTTACAAAGCCAAAATGCCCAAAAGACAAAAAGTAATACATGATGCAACCATAATATTATAACATTGTGGTACATTGTACACGATCAAACATTCATTTTCAATTTTGTTTAGTAATTTGAATATCTGAACTGGCAAGAAATATCTAAGTTATGAGATGCTGATGCATAGCATTGCCATCAAATATACATACACAAACAGAGAGACGGGGAAAACTGTCGACCAGATTTTTCTTGAATGCGAGCAGAACTTGCCGATGAAGATCCGAATCCTTTGAACTTCTAACTATCACAGGTGCTCATGAATCCACCAACAAAGCCAGCTCCATTGCAATTACCGCATAAAATATCCTTTTTACCTCTGCACGGGAAAAAAAAAGATTTATAAATACCAATAATAGATATCAAACAAGAGCCCAGATGTGCAAGGAAAAGTATCTAAGTTCCTGGTTTTGCTTGAGTCATGTCGTTCATTTTTTAGATAGATAAGTTAAGGAGACTCAACTCGAGTCTCTTTATTAGAGGAATGTAGGTCCGAGGCCGACCCCACCAAAGGATTGGCCTCGGGATTTCATGTCACTTGTTATCAGAAGTAGTCAACAAATGTGAAGATCCAATGATCTATCATGAACTTTTTCAATGTGCAATCTAAACTTGGGGGGAAAGAAGCAGTTTAGGCAGAAGAATTTGATGAGATTGATCTTATGAAAAGGTTCCAACAAAACAATTTGGAAAGCCTTATAGAATGCAACAGTGAATCTTCATTTCAGATCTGTTGTTAGAACAAGTTACCTATTTTTCGGCTGCAAACAAAATCACGAGGCAAATGTCTAGAGCCATTTCCTCCATCAAACTTTCTCAAAACCAGCAAAATCAAAACCCAGATCCATTTCAGTCAATTTATAGTTACAGCCAATTTATGGCCTATTCCTTTACAAAGTTCCACAATATAATATTGATCATTTCAATTTTGAGCAAGACTGAAAATCTTTAAACAAAAAATCAAACCATAAAGCCTAATCAATCTCCACCTAGGTAGAGATAATAACTACCTGCACAGCCAACATAATCCACCAGCTTTAAACCGTCCATTGAAATGATCTTCAGAGTTGACTCCAGTACCTTTACACTGTGAACATGCTACAGCACCTGATAGATAAAAAGGAAAAACATTGAAACAAGCATTGGCGAGAGGATTTGCTAGAAAGCTCATTAAAGTTATATAAAGAGATCCAAATTTTGATTTCTATTTTTTGACCTATAGGTTGCTATACATCCAGGAAGGATTTTGGTTGGTGACAGAAAAAAACTCCAATAGGTTGTATTGCACGACTAGAAGGTTGCAGCCTTAAAAAAGGCGTAAATAAAGAAAAATCCTGTCAAACCAACATGGAAGTGTTACGCGGATACTACAAAAGCAGGGATCCGATTAATAAGAAAAGGAAGGAAAAAATTAATGGTACTACGAAATCTGAACACACCACCTTTCACCGTGGAAAAAAAAACATCTTTTTCACATTATCTAAGGTTTTACCACGTCAGTAGTTCATAGGGAGTATAAGTTGTGCAAGCAACAATATCCAATCAAGGAGCTACGCCCAATCAGTTTGACAGAAACTTGAGATTAGAAACTCTAACCATTGACTCCCAGATACTAAGGACCCAATTGGCAACTAGCTTAAAAGCTAGCTTTTTTGCTTTTTTGCTTTTTTGCGTTTTTAGCCAAAAAACTAAATTGAGTTCAAAGTAGGTTGTTTGGTAACTTAACTTTTTTTAAGTTGGTTGTTTGGGTAAAAAACTAACTTTTTTGCTTTTTGTTCAAAGTGAATAATTTTACCTTTCTATATATTTGATATTAACAATTATATGTAATTAGTAGTGGTAGTAAATAATTTATGAATACGGGGTATTATTGTATTTTAAAAATTGTAAAAATTTGAATAGAATATTCTAGAAGTTTGTGTTTTGATTTGACATTTTAGCCTTTTAGCTTTTTAGCCAAAAAGCTAAAAAAGCTAAGTTGCCAATCAGGGCCTAAGAATAAGAAAGAAGCCCATTAAAAGGATAATGCAATCACCATATGGGGAAAACAAACTACAAGTTCCCAATATTCCAAATCCATAAGATATGAAGAAGATACTTGCCAATTTCAAAGGCATCAAGTTCGTGGTAAGCCACCAAACCACTCTTTTCTTCAAGAAGAATAAAAAAGATAAGATTTATGTAAAACCATAGAAGTGTACATTTTTATACAAAGGTCTGTTGGTAATCAGAACTATCATCCATTTTAGACTGCAAGTTCAGAAGAGGAAAATCATAAGTCATAACTAACGTCAAGAATCCACAATTGGACTTCCAATGGAACAAGCATTAGTGATCTAGAAATTTTTATCTTGTTTCTTCGCTTAATAAAACATATCTTTTCGAACATCATACAATCATCTTGCTAGTCAATAAGTCCAACAATGTACTCATTCCCTACCTTAATTCGACTTCACATTGCACTTGGAGTGACGGATTAAAATCGGATTAACATCAACCAAACCGAACAGACTAACATACAAGCTGAACTGGTTAGGGTGCCACCAACATAAAAAATAAAAATGCAGGTGCACGCCAACAAATTTGGAATGCGGAATCAACTAGACACAATGACAAGTAAAAGCCGAACGTCCAAAAACCAAAGCTCTAATAGCATGTTAACAACCGACTTAACTATTAGAAAAGGTGTCACTTAGTTATTCTTATCCTCAACACATCAAAACCTAAGCCCTACGAATCAAATTAGTTAGTATCTTCTACTAGAAAAGTATATCAAAGAATCAGCAACATCCCAGATCATTTACAAAATTTGATCTATCCCTGTCAATTTATGGCTTTCTTAGATCACATAAATAGAGCAAATAACATATCAGCTTGAGCATTAGATCGAACTGTTGCGAGATTGAACGTCAATGATTACTGCACAGATTTCTTCTTAAGAATCGAAGAAAAAAAATATATGTAGAGAGAGAGAGAGAGAGGTCACCAGACAACTATAATTTAACCTACCATTTCCTTCACAATCAGCACAAACAATGCTATTCAGTTTGGTGCTTTGGTTGCTGTCTGCAGCCTGTAAAAGCAACATGACATTTAAAGTCCATATGCAAAAAAAAAAAAAAAAAAAACTAAAATGAACTAAAAACAAAAGAAGAAAATAATCTATATGCCCCAGTGCAATCTCATCACCACTAAAATCAACCCCAGAAAGCCCTTCTCAATGTTTGATGACAGCATGTGCCTTTTAATCACTCTTTGCTCCAAAGAAACTTTGAAGTTGTAGACCAGATCTTCAACCTGTGCCCACTCATCATGAAGCAATCACAAGTTCTCTTTGCAGTTGAAACAACTATTAGACAGTTCTCCCTCATCTTCCATATTGGTATGTTCGAATCATTTTTTGGATTGAATTTTTCTTTACAATAGAATTTCAGCAGGTGTTGCTTCCTGTCTTGCCACTAGGCCAACTCTACATTTTCATAGACACGGACACTCTGGATTTTATTTGTTGTAATTGTGGTGCACTCATGGTATTGTCATGCTGTCCTTAACTATGTATGCAAATGATAAAACACTGCAGGGCCAACTTATCATAATTTTATGCAACTTGAACATAGGCATTAGTAGCTACAATATCAACAACTCAAAAATAAGTCTCCCATCTGAGTAATTATTTAGTAGTCTTAGAGCTCCACGTGATATTGCTTTTCGTGGTACTCTCACCTAATATAGTAAAAAATATTTCGAATAGGATAATGTTGGTCCACTTTTGTTAGGTAAATGAAAACTGAAAAATAAATAATGACTCACTTAATGTGCATCGAACATTTTTATTTGTTGGAAGTACCAGGTAAGCAAGGCATGTGATGCTCCAGGAGTACTTAATAATTTTCCCTCCACTCTATTAATCTTTTCGCAAATTGTCCCTCATTAATTGAGTTTTTTAATAAGAATTATTAAAGAAAATGGTGATTCATTGGAATCTCAGTAATCAATCCGAACTATTTCTTTATTTTCACTCCTAGTATCACCCCCCTCCCACCCCCCAAAATAAATAAATAAATAAATAAATGTACCATTTTCATATTAGTTCACATCAGCATAAAAGCTATTGATTCCAAAGCATCTATTCATACTCCTAACTCAGCCAGCACAACTATTACATCCCTATTCAGAAAAACAATTGGGTCTGACTCAATAACTAAAATTGTTCGAAAGTAGTACACCTCAGTGCAAATTCAGACATCAGAGACAACAAAAGAAAAAAAAATCTAATTTTGAAAAGTTAATCTCCAAGGAGTTGTGCGGATAGATCTTTTTCAGCACTTCTATCCACATAAACTGCCGCACAACTCCATGGAATCTGTCTCACAGAATTTGAAGGTTTTGTTTGGTAACCCAGTTTAAAATCATGCTTTTGATTTCTTGAATTTAATCCAAATAAGTAAAAAGCTTATTTAATTAAAAAGTGACTTTAAGCCACTATATGAAGAAAATGTTGGGTGTTATGTGGTTAAGCAAAAAGGCAATAAAACTTCCACAGTTGAGCCAAAAAAGGCAATAAACCGGCCTAAAGCCTCTTCCCAAACGAGGCCTAAGTATCACTTGCTCATGTTAAACGAAAGGGTCTGAGACTCTGAGCCAATACCTAACATTGTTCCCAAGTATTACACTTTCATTGGAAGTTCAAACTTCGCTAAAGAAGTAATTTTCAAAATTCCTGAACCAAACAAAGTCTTACCTTAACCCTAAATGATTGAAATCCAGCATTTTTACAGTTCTGAAATGAACGGTCGATCCAAAGAACCCTCCGAGCAGTAAAATCGCCATCAATAAGGCCTACAACCATTAAAACTCATTACTGGACGAAAAGATTGTACTCAGAAAGAGAAAACAAAATCAAAATTGGGAGAGAAAAAGAAAAGAACTGTGAATAGATATGCATACAATAGATTTGAATATGGGGGATTATATATACCTGGGTTGCGAGGGGGTTTGACAGAAGTGAGAGGCGTGAAACAGAGTGAATTTGCCATTTTTCTGTTAGGAATTTCGGACTCTTCCGATGCTAAAAAGTGGATCGAAAAGAAAATTGGAAGAACTGAAAGAAGGGGAAAGTGTCGACGACTGTTGGGTTGTGGATATAGCCTATAGGGGAGGAGTGTGCTGTCGCCTGTTGGTGCTGGTAACGAATACAAACGGGGGCTGCAGAACTAGATAAGGTTCTCTCTCTCTCTCTCTAGTTTTTAAGGCTCTGTTTGGAAAGTTGGATTGTCTACAAAAACAAAAGGGTATATTACACTTATACTCCTGTATTTAAAGGTTATATTACTGTCACTCTTTTTATTATCTGAAATATCACTGCACTTTCATATTTTTTTAATATTTGTAATACTTTGGTCCAAAGTTTAATTTTTCATTAATTTTTAAACGAAAAAATAGTATTTTTACACTTACAACTCCTGATTTCATTGTTTTTACACTTACACCATCTTTTTCTTTGTTTTTTGTTTTTTGTTTTTTTAATTACAAAATTTTATTTAAAATTTTTTAATTAAAAAATAAAAAATTACTAAATACAAAAATA
>JAOTRH010059733.1:0-18703 GCA_034768845.1 Heliamphora exappendiculata
TGATATTTATATATATATATATATATATATATATATATTGAATTAAATATTTTGGTCCGATTCGATTTTGAACCGAAATTGTGGTCTAAAATTCGTGAATCAATCCATAATTTATAATTTACATATTTTTAGAATCAAAATTAAAGCAACTCAGAGTAAAATCAAATCAATATGCACGAATGGATCTTATTTGGATCAATTTTTTGATTTTTTCAAATTTTTGGGCACTCCAACCCTTTCCCCCAACTCCGAGAAAACCCTAAATCAAAACAACTCTAAGCCTACGCGCAGCTCCCTCTCCCTCTCTCGCTCTCTCTTTTGCTAACATCTAGCCACCGTCGATTCACCATCGAGCCACCGTCGTGCTATCGTCGCTTCGTTGTCGCTCGACCAACTCTCCATCGTCGCGTCACCGATGCGCTACCATCGCGCTATCATCACATCGTCATTGCGTCGTCGGAGCCTACCATTGCAACCTGGCATTGAAGCCTGCCATTTCAACCTACTGTTGAACACTGCTTGTTCTGGACCTCTAAGAACCTGAGCCTTGGGAAACAAGAATGTGCTAACAATGTTATTTTTATAAGGTACTCATCTTCTTTCACTCACTGTCCACATGTACTAACTCTTGGGTTATTCGCTATTCTTGCAGAGGCAAACCAGCCACATTGGAGGTGAATATTGGATGGGGCACAACCACAAACACTTCACTATCTCAACTATGTACTCTGATATGGCAGGAGATGATGAATCCCTGCTTTGTGAGATGCTTATGTCTCTCACTGTATAACTCCCTTGTAAATAACAACAAAATATATAAGTGAATATGAGAGACTAATCTCCTCACAAAAATGTACATCATTTGGTTCCATGACAATCAATTTGTTGGTTTTTCTGGATTTGTTTTTGTTTTTGATTTTGTGCTTGAGATTGAGATTGATAATGAGGAGCCCCAATAAAATAGACTACTTTTTTGCTTGAGATTGATTTTGTTCTGTGACATCCAAAGTGTTCTGACTACCGATCAGTTTCAGGGACTTATCAAATAGACTCTAGCCACCTGTCTAAAGGAGTCCAAACACACAGCCCAGATTACGTGATTCACCTAAGAATTCTGTAATTAGTTCTGTTTTCCAATTTATAGTTACAAGTTCACCTGTTTTCCATCTTAGGTGCTCTACACACATGAGCTCTCAATTGTGTTATCTTAGATTTGCCCTGGTTACTGATGCAATGCTTGATTTTACCCATTTCCTTTTTGCCTTTATGAAAGTAACTCAAGAAAGACAAAGTGGAAAAAGTATTTCTATTTTTTTTTTGTAGGAGAGGGGTGTCTTTGTTTTTAGAATTGGACTACTGATAATATGAGAAGAGGTAGGGATCCAATACTGACCCTTGTTGAGTCTGTTCATGCAGTACCTAGGATGCTAAACAAGTTGGTCTTCAAGAATTAACATTGGTGTGCCATTTTGCACCAAAATTGAATGTGGTATATCGCATTATGTTTTTCCTTAATCTATATAGACATCAAAATTTCTAGCCCTGGTCATAATTTTCATGTCGTTTGAATTGATTTTGAAGGTATGAGGAAGTACAATCTTATTTTTTAAGCCTAAAATCGGATATCCTATGATTTAATGGTTGATAGCAGAAACAAGTTCATAATAAATTGTGTCAGTACCATATCAAGGAGGTTAATTATCACATTGGTCACCTTTAATGGCATATTTGGTTCAACACTAGTAGTTTCAGTTCTTCATTCCCTGAAGCTTGTGTGGCTTCTATTTGGAAACTATCCTTTTCAAGAGTAACACATGGAGTTTGTTGAAGTGCTTTTGAGTTATTGGCTAAAGCTTTTTCTTATTTTTCAGTCATTCATAACTTTGGTTTGACTTTCATTCTCTTCCTCAACTTATTTTTCCGTCTTTTCTTAATGTACTCGGGCATTAAGTTAGCCACCTCGAAACGAAGATTGCATGCGGGAATAGCAGAGAAATTTTCAAGAGTGTTATTAATTTGATATCCAACAAATTCGTTGCCTTAAACTGTGATGTTGTTTGCATCACTGCAGATGTTGGTCAAGCATGAAATGTGTACAAACATCCACATAATTCAAACTTCACTTTTTTTTTCTTTAATATATTTGGGTGTTAAATTCTGTTATGAAGAAGAGTAGTTTAAGCTGAGGCAATATTCCTTTTCTTGTACAAAAGCATGATGGACTTTGCTCATTCCCCATAATTTACCCACATCTTGATGAAAGTGGGACTTGCCATTTAATGGTGAAGGATTTAAAGGAGAAATTTGTGAGCGACCACATATTTCCTTGATTACGAGCTGGTGCAATCTACGAAAGGAAGTATCTGTTGGGGACCTCAATGGCCTGCCTTGTTCTTGCAAAGGTGAGCAACAATAGTGAATTAAGAAATGATAAGCAACATTGGTGGCCAACAATAATCAGCACCTATGCTTGGTCATAATTAACTTTTCATCTGCCTAGTTCTATGTTGTCCCATGTGCACTTCATTGTGCACAAAGAATGATAGGCATGGTTGTGGAAGTTATACTTTTTTGTTAATTTCTATTAGAGCAATTAAAGAAGCTCTCTTTTCTCTCCAAGTTCTACATCTTGCTAATTGGTGATTCATCTGTTGTGAAGTTTTTGTTTGGAATATCTTATTTGAAGGAAGTGGACAATGGAGATTCATCTTGTACTAAGTTCAATTGAAGATATCATAGGTAAATCATCACACCTTTCCTCTGAGTCCAATCAACTTATTAATTGAAAAACTTATGCGTAAACTATGAAGTAAAAATTAGAAATATGTCAATATGACTTCATTAAAAAATGAAATATTGTATTTTGTAGGGATTTTTATTTATGTGGTTTCTGAATGATTATTGATTTACCTGAGGTTCCAACCCAGAACTATTATGAGGGATTAGATAATTTCCTTGTTAAATAAGCATAATTGGCTAAGCCGCGCATGTGTTTTATATTATCTACCTCAATTTCAGATCAAATGATTATATTGACAGAGAATTGCTTAGAATCAATCACATGCATCTAACATCCAGCCTGGAAGAGATATAAGATAGTTACTTTTTTCTTTTCTTAGTACCCTCTTCATCTTTTGTCTTAAGATCACTTTACTAGTAGTGCCTATTGAAAATTGGCTTTTCTCTTAAATATTATCTTTCTTTTAAATATTCAAAACTTGAGTTTAGTTTAAATTTAAGTTTTGTTGATGGGAGAATTTATTATTATTGTTAAAACTTAAATAATTTTAATTATTTTTTAGGTGTTAGAGAATGAAAAAGATTAAGTGATGGAAGGGCAAAAAGCAATTATTAATGGAGAAATATTTATTTTGAATTGTACTTGTTAAAACTTAAATATTGTCTTGAGAAATATTTTGTGCATTTTTAATACATTTTGATTTGTATTTAATAAATACGTACTTTTTAAATATTTTTGATATGTGAATAAATAGATATGAATATTATTATAAGGAGATTAGAATGAGTTGATAATATTTGATATATTGTTACAGAAAATGAATAAATATTTGGATGTGAATAAATGAATAAATTTATATTTTTTTATTTTTTACATTGAAACTATTGTCATTGCTGTCGTAAAATCAATAGTATTTGCTAAAAATAGTTATTGTGAACACATATTGCGTCGGTGTTTAGTCGTTGCAAAAGGAATAAATACATTTGCGACGGCACCTATGCAGTAGCTAATTTTTTGTTAAATGGTATTTGTGACGGCACTGGCGCAGTCGCAAAAAACATGATTTTAAATAGTGTTTGCGTCAGCAACTTGCTGTTGCTAGAAAAATATATTGCCGTCGCTAACATTTGCGACGGCAGAAACGTGTTTATTAATAAGTATTTCCGTCGCTAAAATCCTTTTGCGACCCGAACAGTTGCCTCCTTACTTGCCGTCGCAATGCCAACGCAAATAATTTTTTGCGACAGGAAAGACATTATTTGCGACGGGAGCAGACCGACGCAAAAGCCACTTTTTTTAGGTAGTGCCACCTTTAGCACAGTGGTTGTAAAGACCCGATTTTAGATTATAACTACAGCGACCATAAACTAGCAGCATCTTAGGTTACAACAAAATTAAAGATCTAGAATGATCAAAACCTAAAAATTTTAAACTTAGAAAAGCAAAGACCCTAATGCAAGGAAAAAGTCTATAAACCTTAGAGATTATTAAATTATCCTAAAATATTAAAATTTAAAATTATAAAATCTCATAAAAAGAGTAAAATTACAATTTTGCCCATAGATTGAATGAAAGTCTTTAAAAGTTTAAATTTTGACACATGGACAAACCCTAACCTAAGATTTAAATTAAAACAAGTAATAAAAGACAAAATAACAAGAAAAATGACTAAATAGCCTCTACTTGGCTGGTCGTACCTAGGAGTTTGTGTCAAAATTCATCTTTTTGCATTTTATGCTCAAAATTTTAAAAAAATATATAAATTAAGCATCATTATAACCTAAAAAAATTTAAACAAATAATAATGCTACTAATATAAAATTAAATGTCTAGCAAAATAAAAACAAATCATTAAAATTCTTACACACCAAATTAGTATTTAAAGTCAATTTGGCACATCTCAATAAAAGAGCTTAATTTAACTTGTGTGTGCACACATAAATAATTAAATAGTGCAGCAATAATTATAAATTACAAAAATTGTGATCTAAACACAAAGTTACTAAAATAATTCTTTTCCATAGAAAAAGAGATCAAAACATGCGTCAAGTTAATTTTTGAAGTTTTTCTTGGACAATGTAATGTAAATATATCATCAAAATACCTAAATAATACAATAAAGTAGCAAGATCAGTTTTTTTGGTTGGAAATCCCCCTTGGCTGAAAATTCATCTCCCATTTTTCTTGTAAAAATTCTCCAACCTTTCATCTAACCAATCAAAGTGTGTGCATGTCTTCCACAGTTGTACAACCGTTCCACCACCATCATCACCACCACAACCTATGGTTTCTATAAAAACCACCACCACCTCTATTTCGGCAAAGAGAGAGAGAGAGAGAGAGAGAGAGAGAGAGAGAGAGAGAGAGAGAGAGAGAGAGAGGCCCAATAGATTTTGTTTCAAAAAATTTATAAGTATTGAGAAGGAGCTTGAAGGAAGTAAGGAGGATCACTAAACACCAAAGCTAATCCCTTGAATCCAACCACCAAAAAGTCACTCTACAAGTTAAGAAAACTCTTAAATCCCTCTTTTCATACTCATCTCAAATTCTCCTCTCACCATTCTCAAAATAAAACCAAGAACAAGAACGAAATCAAACCAACAAAGGCGTCAAAACCAAATTTTTGGAATTGTTTGGTGTTCTTCTTCGTGTTTGTGCTAGTGCATGTGATTGTTATTTGAAATCTATGTTATTACTTACATTTTTGGTTGCTAAAAATATAATTTTTAAGGCTTTATATATACTATGCATGCAAAGAATATAATCAAATCCACGCCATGCAAAATGTTAGAAGATGAAGGAGCTAGTAAACCTTAAGTTTTAAAATATTCTACTTGCTGGACATCTTTTTAAAAAATTATAACTAAATATAAAAAATCTACTAAGAATGAATCTTATGTCCAGAGTTAGGTTTTAAAGTTATCTTTCAGATAAAATTGATTGGGACTGTTTTGAGCCTATACAACTCGAGATATAAATTTTCTGCTAAAATGTGTTGAATCTGAACCAGTCTCTGTTGCAGAGGTCAAAACCGTCCTATTTTAAAATGTGATTCAAGTTTTGGTCTATTCATAAAAGTTGTAGCTAACAAATTTTTCTATCTACCCATCATAAATGAGCCCTTGTTGTTGAGATTGGTCAGTCAAAAGCGCTCTGCAAGTTCATGTTATCATTCTTTGATTAAAAATCAAATCTGTCTAATTTTTTTGTGAGACCCAAAACTCTTATTTTTAATGCTCAATTCAAAATGTGTTATTCATGAATAATGTTAGGGGCATTCTAATTTAGATGACTTCGAAAGCTCATTTCTTTTAGTCTCTATTTGATCTTCCAAATGATTTTTAAATTCTCTATTTTTAATGTTGAAGATCACTATCACAGAGTTTTGAAAACACTGACCTGATACATTTTCTTAGGAAGGACAAAATCATAATATTTTTGTAAGAACCTTACTAAGAATTATTCATAAATTTTTTAGACATCTTAAAATACAACATATCCAAAAATTAAATTTTTTAAAGTTTTCATACCCAAAACACGTTACCTTTTGTTAACCTTGTTCGTAGTACTTCACTAAGAGCTACTGTAGAATTTTATTTTGTGAAGGTTAAATCACCTAAAAATCATGAATTTGAGTTTAAGTGTTCTTCATAAGAATTGTCAAAGACTTTTTGATCTATTTTGTTATAAAAAATTAGAACCTAATTCAAAATCTAGATGCCCCAAACATTTTCTAAAAATTTTAATTTAATGATTGAATTTCTAAAGTAAGGTGCTAAGTGAAATGTGTGAACATAAAATTCATACCTTCATCAAATTAGAGTTGAATGTATGATTGATGCGACTTTTTATGCTAGAATCTATGTAAACCATGACATGATATGATAGCACACTCAGTACAATGAAAATCAATCATTGGCATATGATGGAAAGTATGCTTAAAGTAGTTATACCATGAGCATTGTTGTAATTGTACCATAAGAATTATTATAATTGCACTTGGGGCATTTTGTGAGTTTTCCTTGATTATGTTTGTTTTGGGTGTTCTTTTTATCTTGGTTAGTTAATTCTTATTGCCTGGATATTAACGTTGGACTATGTACGTCTTGAGCTGTGTTATGTTTTGAGACGAACGACTGCTATATGCCGTCGTAATTAAGAACGTTAACGTGCAGGAACCTAACGTATAGGAACATAGTGATACCATTTGAATTCTTGTGTTGGGTACACACTCCTACTTTCTGAAGTATCTTACCTTAGACTTTGAGTTGACACTAGCGAAGGCATTACAACTTTTAAGGTGGGTACTTTGAATTTGCCCATAATTGGCATTGGACCCCACGCCGTTGTGAATGAATAAAACAATTGCAGTATGTAATCGGGTGATGTGGTTATTATTCAAAACGAGTCTCAATCGATGGTTTTAGTGTTTAATTTGTCCAATGAAATCTATCTCTTGAATTCCTGACATGGAATTCTGGTTTTAGTTTCTGATCTATGGTCGGGTTGAGCATATGCATAGCATTGGATAACATTGAAACTTATGCATACTTGACATCCATTATACTTCGCTCGAATGCCATGCTTGTATAATTTAATTTAATTTACTTTTAAATCATCTCTCAATTTGTTATATAAATGTGATCCATTATACTTCGCTCGAATGCCATACTTGTATAATTTAATTTAATTTAATTTACTTTTAAATCATCTCTCAATTTATTATATAAATGTGATCATGTTAATATGGAATGTGTTTAGATGATTTGTGCTTCGAGTTGGATTAGTGGGGTTTTACAGTTCTTTTTGAGTTTCAACTCACGGCATTAATGCGATAGGTGAAAAGAAAGCACTACTAGAAAATAGTTAAAACATCACGTTTTATGCGTGTAATTATAATGTTATAATCACGCTTTTCTAAGCGTGATTTATGGGGATGTAATCTAAAATCGAGATTTTTAATCACTTTTTGCGCGTAATTATTTATATAAAAAACGTAATTAAAAATAAAACTAGTGTGTAATTGTTAAAACATTAAAATCCCAATTTTGCATTATCGACCACACTTTTTGTATATGATAAAAACTGAAAAGTGTAATTAAAAATAACAAAAAGCGTGAATAAAAATAACCAAAAATAATTATTAAGTCAATTTCGCATTATCGACCACACTTTTTGTGCGTGATAAAAACTGCAAAAGTGTGATAAAAAAATGATTGAAAATAATCACTGCACACCAGCGCGCACCAATGTTATTTCGAGTCTTTTTTCACCTATGATAGCACTGTCAATTAATATAATTTCTGACTCACAAATTCTAGCTAGTTTTAAATCAAATTTTTACATATTTAGTTCTATCATATCCACAAAGCATAAATGTGAAACATAAAAGCCAACTATAAATTAGTGTTTCCAACAGAATGAACTCTAAATTTCAAACACAAAACAACAAAATAATTTACCATGACTGTAATGAAAGAATTCATTAAATTTTCAAAAAAATATATTTATATAACACTCAATAATCTTTTGATCAATTACACCAAATTAGAAAAAAATGCCTAATAATTTAAAATTTGTCACAATACAAACGGGAAGAATTCTTGCTAAAGAAAGGAACAACAATTCCAACAAATCCATTACTTGAACTAGTGTTGAGAAGAGCAATGCTAGCCACACTTTGAAATCTGCAAATTAATCCAATGCACAAGATAAAATTAGCATGGAACAAAAAAATAGTAAGCAAGTTGCTAAAAAATTGAAAAAATAAACTACTACTGTAACCCCAAAATCTTATATATATTCTCATCCAAGACCAAAAAATTAGAAGCTTTATGCATAAATTGTCACGACCTCAAACCCAATGAGCGTGACCCCACATTATAACCCGTTATCCCTATGACTAGAACTTCTCTTATGATATTCTCTCGAATTCTTAAACTCATTTTTAAAAGAATAACTCCCAGATTTATAAAATAATCTAAACATAAAATTTATAAAATTCGGCAAAATTTTTTCTATTTTTCGGACTATCCCAAACTTTCGAAAACCTACTAAATTCAAACAACATTCTATACTCAGACATAGCCTGGATTTCAACTCACAATCACAACATCCAAGACAGTATCATGAATGGATGAAGGAAACGGAAAAAAAAAATAGACTACAAAATATGTGAGCTATTGTGTAATCAGTCCAAAATATGTGGGCCCATTCAACATTCCAATCGCTAAAATATCAGTTTTGTTAGTTAATACAGATTCCACAGCATGTAACGCTAATATGTAACTGTCCTTGGTCTCTTCAAAATCTCATCCAGTGATCTAAAATCAACACAATCGTTTAAGTAATCTAGTAGCAGATTGAGAACCCAAGATAGCATGATAGATCACTATTGGCTGTCACCTGAAAGTAGATTATTATCATATTGAGAACCTAAGATAGCATGATAGATCACTATTGGCAGATAATTATACACAAGAAGATGAAGGTTCATAGTTATACCCATCTAGAAAATTTGCAGTCATAGATGACAAACCTAAAGAACCTAGGGAATCGCAAGTTATACTAACATAAAAAAGGAAGGCGCCCAATGCCAGAAAAGGTATAAGATGCATTACTTATGTTGTTTTGCCATATGCTTTTCCAATTTCACTTGAGACGGTATTGCTCAGTTTAGTACATAAACTGGCAACAAAACCAAGTTCCCAGAGATGAGAAAATGCCTTTCTACCAACTCCAAATACAGAAACGAAAGCACAAACACAACCAGCTGCACTGGAACCAATCACGCTTCCTGGTCCTCTCCTTCCTTTCCTCTTCTCAGCAACCCCTTGAGCCTCCTTCTGTGCCATTTTCACCTTCGTGACAGCTGTACCCTAGCATATCCGAAATGACTGATATGCGTTACATGTAAACCTGAAAATGCAGTCTCCAAATGCGTGAGGTGAATTTCAAGCAGTATACCCCCATAAGATTTGACAAAATGCAATCCACTTTTTCAAATCATAATGTTGACCATTCAACCATTATCACACATAAACAAATTCAAGATTTGACAAAAAGAAAAAAGAAAAAAAAAACCTAGCCCATTAGATTTTAGGATCCTGACAATAATAAAATTTAAAAAGCAGAAGAATTATATATTTCAGCTCAAAACCCAACAATCAGTAAGACAACTAAAATTTGACCTAAGAAAACGCTGATCTTTAGATCTGACGCCATTCAATCGCCTCAAATCAAAATAACAAATATCAAATACACCTGATAGATTCCAGAAGAAAAACTCAAAAAGAAAAAACAAAACAAAAATAAAAAAAACAACAGAAAGATTTAACGAAGCCCCCAATTCGATCTAAGATCTGAAACCCTATAAAGACATCACAAGAATCAAATATCGTTTTTTTCCCACAACTACTATCAAAAGAACAGACATAACTGATCTAGATACACAGAATCTGAATAAAATCTTGAAGTACCTTGATCATGTCAATGGGTTGGATGACGCAGGTAGCGAGCATGCCAGAGGCTCCGCCATTGACGAACGGCTTAACGATGGGCCAGACAACGCCGAATTTTGGCTTCTCCTCTCCCATTTCGTTCTGCTAATAAGGGTTAAAACCCTAAAAAATTGAACAACAAAAAGGGAAAGAGAGAAACGAGGAGGAGAAGAGCCCTCGAGTCGTGAATAGAAAAAGTTGTCGTAGAAAGGCTCTACCAACCAGAAGGCTATATATATATATATATATATATATATACACACACACGCGCGCACACACACACACACGCGCGCACACATGAAGCAGGCAAGCAGCAGACACATGCAGAAACCCCGATACAAAAATGTAATAAACACCTCTCTGTTTTTAATCATTAGTATAGCCCTGGATTTGTTCAAAATTACGAAACCAGTACGATAAAAAATATTTTTTTGAAATTGTGTAACCCTAACCTCGACTCCAGAGCATCCATCCTCCACTAGCTCTCTGGTCAAAACCTCGCTCAGCTCCGCAAAGCAGACTCCATCAGCCACGAACTGTAACAAAACTTCATCTTACATATACAACCAAACTTATACACGAATATTATGTTATATAGATCGAGTATGATGACTGAATCAAGAAATCACCTTTCGCTTTTTGCTCACCTGAGTCGCCATTTTTGGTGGTGGTCGAAGGAAGAAGTGAATCGGCCGCGGTGATGGAAGTTGCAGACTTTAGATCTTCGGCGTCGCTCACTGCAAACCCTAATTTATCAGTTGCATTTGGATTGGGAATGAGAAATATCGGGAGAGGGGTTCCTGCTGCACAGCAAGACCTGTGAGAGTTATTTAACCTTTAAAATAAATTTTATAATTTGAATGAAATTATTTATTATTTTGTATTTGATAAATACTTAATATGTGTAAAAAATTAAATTAATCGAATATTATTATTCATGTAGTTAAATTATGTTTATTTTTAAATAAAATAATTAAATTATAAGATTTTAAAAATAAAATGTAAGTTAAATGTGTACCGATCATATATATAATAATGTCTGATTGATCTAATTTTTTATACAAAATAAATACTCATCAAATATAAATTATTAAATAATTACAATCAAATTATAAAATTTATTTTGATACTCAAAACCGTCGCAGCAAGGTCCTGCTGTGCCATGGAGCAGCAAGACCCTTTCCCAGCAATATCGGTGAAGAAAATGAATTGGAAAGTCAAATTTTTGTTTTAGTTAATTTTTAATCAAATTTATAAGTAAAAAATGTGTTTAAAAAATTAATTTATTGTCACGTTTCTTAATAAATGAGATAAAATATATATATATATATATAATGTTCAACGCTAGCCTCGATCATCTACAGTTTTTAGTTTTGCAACTATTTGTAAGAATTTATTTACACTTTAATTTTTATTTTTGCTTATTTGTGATAGTGCAGAATTAGATTTTATTTGCTGTCAAATCTTTTTACCCAACAACTGAGAACAAATCAGACATGGGAGCTGATAGAAATGCCAACAAGAAAGAAAGTTTTGCATAACAAGTGAATATACAGAATAGAGGAAGAGCATGATGGTTGCCAAGGAGTTTCAATAGAACAAAAGCATTAACTACACTGATATCTTTTCTCAAATTGTGAAGTTGACAACAATCAAAATGGTATTAGGAATTGTGGCTGCAGAGAACATACATCTTGAGTAGTTAGATGTCAGCACTACTTTTCTATACGGTGACTTGGAAAAGGATATTTACATGCATCAACTAGAATGATTTATAGTGCATGAAAAAGACTACTTAATTTAGAAACTGAGTAACAACCTATATGGTTTAAAACAAGCTCCAAGGCAATGATACAAGAAATTTGATAGCTTTATGTATAACATCGGGTTTACAAGGTTGGAAGCAAACTATTACTATTATGTGAAGAGTTTTGACAACTCCTACATTATTTTGTGTTGCCATATATGGATGATATGCTGGTTGCAGGCCCATGTATTAAGAAGATTAATATATTGAAATGGCAGTTGTCAAGACAGTTTGCAATGAAGGATTTAGGAGTTGCAAAACAAATCATTGGTATGAGAATCATTAGAGATAGGGACAACTGTATTCTAAAGCTTTCATAAGGAGAATGTGTGAAAAAAGTACTTAGTAGATTCAACATGAATAATACAAAATCTGCATGGACAATCCTTGGCTATTCATTTTATACTAACTAAGGATTAGTCACCAAAGACAGTGTAGGAGTAGGCTTATGTGAGTAAAATTCGTTATGTATCAGGTATTGGTAATCTTATGTATGCTATGATGTGCACGAGGTCAAAAATTGCACATGCAGTGAGAGTAATGAATAGATACATGAGTAATTAGTTCGTGTCATACCGTACTAAAAATAATTATTTAAAATCTTATTTTAACTACTAACCTGTAGAATAGTGGCTAACGTCCAAATATCGTCCATAGGAAATTGAATGCGATTATGATTTATTTATAAATATTTTATTAATGATTTTCTTTAAGAAAAAAGAGTTTGATTTGAATTATGATTTTAATTAAAATAGAAAGTTAAGAAATTAAAGTTTTAGAATTCGAAAGGAAAAGAGATTCTTAAGGGATTAGAATCCTCCCTAGCCAGTAACTCTTAGTTTCATTCAAACTCTAGTTTATCTTTATTTGATTGAATCCAATTTTATCGCGACTACAAGATCGATAAATATTATCAAGAAAATACGTTTGAATCCAAACCTAGCATACTCTGTCTAAGCTTTTGACACGAATCGTCCGAAGCACGACCTGTCCTAACAAAGTATAGAGTATCTCACGCTTAGATATCGAAGCACAGATATAACAGTTGTATGATCTTGTTTTCATAATCACAAAAAATAAAAACTGAACTAGATAATCAAATTAAAAGCTCGTTGATCAAAACGTCAACGTCTCAAACTATATAACGAATTGAATCCAAAAAAAAAATAAACAAATGAGTTTAAACTATTCATAAGAGTACCGGACTGGGGATTCATCATCCTTTAAGAACAGAAAAAAATTAGTCGCTCGCGTTGCAACTAGAAAGCATGAAAAGTTGAAGAAGAACAAAGTCTCGAGTCTCCGTCTTCAACTTCTTGACACGTCCCGAGCCTTCCAGCTTGACCTCTTAGCTTCCCTCGATCCGTCGTCTTCTGAAATCTCCCGTCCACGATTAATGAGCTCAAGTCACCTACTTATAGGTAAGCTTTCCGCCAACAGTTTCAATCTTCAGGTGCAACTCTATCTGTGCGCCCCGTCCGAACGTTGGATATTCTGTCTGGACGCTTTTATGTTTCGTCCGGACATTAGACTCTTCTGTCTAGGCGCACTTCTTTTTGTCAATATTTTGTCCGGGCGTTCGTTAGGACGTTTTCACCACAGTAGCTTTTCCATCCAAACGTCCGTCCAGATACGTTTCTTATTGGACCAATTCTGTCCGGATGCTGGAATTGTATGTCCGGATAAAACTTATGTGGAAATTTCCATTTTATCCATCGTCTCTTTTTTATCCCGTTTTACACTATTTTCTCCTCTAAGCCACTCCTAATGATGCTGTTAACAAAAACACTATAAAACAATTTATTAAACATATTTTCAAGGTTTAACATAGTGTATTTTGTAGAATAGGATTGGCACTTTTACGTACCAATCAATAATTCAAGAAGCAGCATTAGGCTGCAGTAAAGTGAATTAAGAGGTATTTGAAATGTTCTATAGATACATCATTGTACTTTACGATAGCAAGCTTAAAGTTGTAGAGTTACATGGACGCTGACTTAACTGGTGATATTGATAGTGGAAAGAGTATTATTGGGTTTGTTTATACCATAGGTGATATAACTATGTGTTGGGCTTCTATGTTGCAGAAGATTGTTGCTCTCTCTACTATAGAAACTGAGTATGTAACCGTCATAGAAGCTGGGAAGGAAATGGTTTGGCTATAGAGTCTATTGGATGAATTAGGTAAGAAGGTTGATAGGGGTCCTCTTTACAGTGACAGTTAAAGTGTTATCTTTCTTGCTAAGAATCCGGCGTATCACTTCAGGATAAAACACATACAACATGAGATATCACTTTATTATCTCTCTTTTTGACAGTGAATAGTTAAAACTTGAAAAGATTCGTAGAGCACAAAACCTAACTAATATGTTAACTAAAGGAGTTACTATTGATAAACGGAAGTTGTGTGTAGTTTTAGTTAGTTTTTGAGCTTGAGGACAAGAGATTAAGTTGTTGCGATAAAAGCTATAGTTTGAGACATCTAGAGTTTGGTTTGAGGGTTGGTATGTTGGTGTTTAGACTAATTTCCAAGTGGGAAATTATTACGCGTGCAGAGCTTGATTTAAAACTTAATTTCTTACTAAAATTTTATTTTAAAATATTATACGTTGGTTTCTTTTATGAACGCCTTCTATGTTCATATTTTTTTATTTTTTTATTTTACAAAAATGGATTAGTAATATTATTCATTAAAAATGTATTTGATAAACTTTGTTATGGAACTTTTATTAGTAATTTTTCTATAAAAATACACTAAAGAAATTATTTAAATGATTTTTTACTATAACTGATTCAACAATTTGTTTTTTATTTTGGTATTATAATTTTTGATTATGTTTGGAGTTATTTTTATTGTAAATTGAATATTATTAAAATATAAAATAACAAGATTAAATTGTTATCATTCCAAACTTTTGTAATAATTTTTTTCTTCAAGTTGTTATGTGTAAAAATTATAATTATTTTAACCCTTCGCTTAGGGCCCTAAAGAACTTAGGAGGACCCTAGTAGCTATCTCGATCCAATCTCTACTCTTTCAAAATCATCTTAAACTTTTGGTCATGTCTGATATGTTGAATTAAAATTAGAGAATAAGTGGGATAAATAATATATAAATTTGATATCTATTTTAATACAATGGGATAATAAATAATATTATATATGTTATATTATTATTTATATTGTATATATATTTTAAAGTGAAATAATATATGATTAGAGAATCATTTTTAACTATCGAATAAAGAGTGAAAATAATTCAAAACGAGAGCAAATTATCTCGGGAAGATGAAATTATTAATTACTTGACGCAACAGTAGAGTTGTTGCCGTATGACTTGAATGCCATAAGTTTGAGGCGTGAAAACAGTCTCTTGCGGATTTAAAGTAAGACTGCGTACTATAAACCTATCGTGATTCGTTCCGTTCTCCGAATTTTACATACGTGAGAGTTTCATGTTCCGGACTGCACTTTTAATCTCTCAAATGGGAGATTAATTGTTCAATTTAGGAAAAACAAACACAATTTTAATTATTAAAAAATAAAAACACTAAAATAGTAAATTACACATATTTTTAGTTTATTTTGAACAACAAACATGGTCAAAAATTAAAAGTATTATTTCGTGCACGGAATGCGACCATATTGAATTAAAATTAAACGCCAAAAACATTAAAATGAGTTTGGATTGACTGAAACTCTTCCTTATCACGTGTGATTAATTAAGGAAAGCTTGATATAGAACTACAATGACCATGCAAAGTAAGGATTGTTGGAGAATTTTAATAAAATAAAATATTATTTATGTTACAGTTTATTTCGGTCTTTAAATGAGGAATTTTTTTTATTATATTTATAAACTATTAATAAAAAACTATGCTACTAACATTCTATTCAATATCATAATTAACGCTATATATCACTATGCACGAGCGGAGCCACATAGGGCTCAGAGGGGAAAAATGCCCGCACTATATTTTTATCAAATTTTATTTATATTTTTAAATTTTTTATTAATTTCTAATATCTCTCTTCAATTAAAAATTTATTTTGTTAAATTTTAAAATTCGCCTTTTTTTGTTAGCTGTTATTACCACGCATTGATTTATGTGTGTGAATTTCTTTAGATCGGTATTAATTTGATGATTATATTTTTTTTGTAAATTTTTTGTGAAGTTCTCATTTGAATCTCTAATTTTGATAATTATGATGGTATATTTAATAATATGCATTGCCATTAAAATTAAACTTATGGAGAACTATTAATTTTAAGAGAATTTTTGAGTAGCACTTTAATTTAATTATTTTTTTCGATTATTAAATGAAAAGTAAAATAATTATTATTTTAGATATGCCCCTTCTTGATATAAGTTTTTATGGAGTATTCTACTATATGTCATACATACATACATACATAAATTAATAAGTTGTTTTTTATTTTTTTAAAAGACATATCTTATGTCTAATCCTTTCTATATTTTTAGATTTTTTTATGTTGATTTATAAACGAAAACACATAAGTCAACGACGGTAGTAATTACTGTTTGGGATAACTTTTTTAAAAAAAATTTTATGTGATTTTTTTTTGTTTTTAGTAAAATAAATTATGTTAATTCAAACAATGATATTTTTTAAATTTTTTCTCGTTACGAGAAATCAAAAAAATAAAAAAACAAAAAACTAAACCTTTATATAAGATTAAAAAATGCCTTAAAAACTATTTTAAGAATTTTTTTCGTCTTACTATTTTTTTTTAAATTTCTCTCGTTACAAAAAAAGCCATAAAAATAAAAAAAGACCAAATATTAAAAATAATTCATATATGACCAAAAAAGCTTTAACAAGTCACTTTAAGGCTTTTTTCGTCTTTAGTGATTTTTTTAAATCTAGCAAAATCGGATATAGTTTTAGATTTGTTTTATTATGATAAATCGAAAAAATAAAAAAAATTAGATCAAGATAATAAAAAAATAAAAAAATATAAATTCAACGAACTCTATGTAATGAACAAATTTAATCATAAAAATATATTCAAAAATATACTGTGCTTGAAAGCACATCACAATGCAGTACTTTTTTAAGGACATCACCTTTTTCATTCCATTTTAATGAGTCTATTTTTAGGTTTCACTTTTATATGATTTGAGTTGTTCATATTTTAAAATTCGACGAGTACAACATTCATAAAAAAAATATCAAATTAATTAAATAAGAATAACCACATATTTAAATCAATTTTGTATAAAAAAAATGAAGAAAATCAATTTTGTTTAAAAAAAATTTAAAGATTGTACTTAAAACTATGACCATGCAATGTGGGGACAACCAACATGACTTTTGAACTTTTAGTCACGGCACATTCCTTGGAAGATACTCTCAATCATTTTTCTCATTATCTTGATTAACTTTTAAAAATTAATTTTATTATATATTAAGTGGGGTCCAATTAAAATTCAAAATAAAATTTTATATGAATTAAATTTACAAAAATTAATAACACCTAAACAAATTTAACCTAAAACCAAGGTCAGTCCTAGGCATATACCAGTAAGTATAGTGGCTGCATAAGGCTCCCAATTTATTATTTTTTTAAAAATTTTGAAAATAATTTTTTTAAACTAAGCCCAATTCAATTAAAAGATCCCTAATTATTTTAATTTTAATTTAAACAAAATTTAACTAAATTAATTATTTAATACCAAACTCAAAATAAAACAATGTTATTAGTAGATATAGCCAAATTAGGTTTAATTCTTTAAGGAAAAAAAAAAGTCAATAAAAGTGCTAAATTAGATAAAAACATTAGATTATTCTTTCCCAAATTCATGAATTGTTGGTAGAATATTATTGAATGAAACTTGGGAATAATAATTTTTAAGTGATATTTGACAATGATTTTTTTTTTTTGGTAAATTGCTTTAACATTTCTTTAGGTTAATTGAAAGTAGAATGACTTATCCCGAAATATCTAAAAATGACACTAACGTTCCTATCAGACATGTCAATAAGACGTTAATAAAAATTAAATTTTTACTATTTTGCCCCATGATTTGTTAATTGTGTATTTTTTTCGTTCACTATGAATTTAGCTAAGAAATTTTTCAAAATAATTATTTTTGTCAAAAAAAAATGAGGCAACGATTGAGATATTTTTTTTATTAATTGTGTCTTTTCTCTATTAACTGTATATTTAATTGAAAAATTTTACAGTACAAATTTTTTTGTTAAAATAAGGGAATGATTAAGAAATTTTTTTAACTAAGAATGTTATCCATTAATTGTGTATTTTACTGAGAATTTAATTGTGATTTTTTTTTCAAAAAATGAGCCTTCGATTGTTATACGAGAAATTATTTAATTTCTCAAATTTTATTTATATTAAAACAGAAAAATTTCTTGGTTTAAAAAAATAGAAATTTCTCGGTTGTTCTTTATTACTCAGGTTTAAAACTTATTTTTTATTTTCATAACTAACATATTTCTCAATTTAAATTTTAAATTATTATTGTTGACTGAGATCTCACAATTAACATCAAATGAAGAAAATCGTGCGTTCACGGTGCTAAAAGGAAAAATGTTAACAGTTGCTTTGATTTCGTAATCACGATAAGAAAAATGGAGTTTAGGGGCATATTTAATATAGCAATATAAAATAAA
>JAOTRH010059744.1:0-18702 GCA_034768845.1 Heliamphora exappendiculata
ATATATATGTATATATTGTGAGACCCTGTACCATTTTATTTTTGATATATATCCATGTTTGACATGTTTCTTTCATCAGATGAATATCATCGATGAATGGTTTATGCTTCAGTGTTGTAGAAAAGCATGTGTAGTTGTGTTTTACGCTTTTTTGGGTTTCGTTTAGGTTTGTTTGAATAGTTTTTGGACTATTAAACCGAGGCCTAATACAGTAGGCTGTTGCCCAGCGGTCCAGTCGACTAGATTGTCTGTTCATGGGTTTAGTCGACTGGATTGAGCCATCCAGTCGACTGAGGCGTGACGGTGGAAGAGTTCTTTAGATCCAGAACACCTTCAGTCGACTGGATGTCCATTCAGTCGACCGAATTGGGTAATTCAGTCGACTGGACATGGATTTTTGTGTGGCCTATATATATTCCAGCCCCTGTTCTCATTTTGGACAGCCCTTTTCTCTCTTCTCTCTACCTTCTCTGTACATTTTTGTGTTGCCCGAGCCTAGTTTTCGACGATCAGCTTATGGATCCTTGCTATTCACGCTGCTAGCTTCTCACTTATCTGGTCAGATTCTCATTTCGATGAGGTTTGAATTTTGAGGCATTGAGTTTTGGCTCATCGAGGTAAGATCCTAGATTATATTGTTGTTTAAGGGTGCTACATGCAGTTATAGACCTTTTCACCAGTTGAAAATGCTTTAAATGCTATATTTATGTTTAAACATTGTTTTTCAGGTAAAAATCATAATTTTCGCTCTTCATGGTTTATTACATCATATAACTTGTGGATATTCGATTTTCAAAGAGTAGTTTTGAAAACGGTGGAAAAAGGGTGGATTTGTGAAAATCTTGACACTTTGTGTTTTGGAGGTTTGGAGCTAACCTTTGGGGTTGAGTCTTTAGTTTTGAAATGTTTTGTTGGAAACAGAAAAAAATACTTTGAAAATGTTTCGTTAATCGTGTGTGTTTTTACCAATTAAAAATGCATGAAAAATTGTTTTATATTTCAAAAGATCGGGTTTTGGTTTAAAAAGGGGGTTTTGTGTTGTTTCAATTGGATGGAATTGGGTTTAGAGTTTTTCTTTCGAGGTTTTGTGGTAGTTTCGGGTTTGGGCACATCCGAGGGTGTTGAGAAGGTGTTTGGAGGCCTCAATTTGTGGTTGAGATGGTGGTTTGTGAGTTTTTAAGAGTTTTGGGGCTTAGAACACTCCAGAACAGGAAAATCTAAATTTTTCTCGGGTGGTAGCTCGCTCGAGCGCCCGACATCCGCTCGAGCAGACTGGTTGCGTAGGGTCATTTTGTTTTGATGATATCTCCCTCATTCGGACTCAGAATTGGGTCATTTTTGTACTCACATTGAAGCCCCGGAAGTCTTCCTTCCAATGACACCTCTCTCACCACAAAATTCTATCTTTGGAAAAAAGTATGATCAAAACAGTGAGGGTGTGTCAAAATTTCTTAACCGTTTTCACCCGTTTTTGGCCGAAAGTTTTGGAAAAGGTTAATTTTCATCCTTGTTGGCCCTTTTTGTCAAATTTCATGTTCCTTGGGGTGTTGTGGTGTTTTCATGAGTGACGTGGGTTTGTGGTGGGCGCATGTGGGCGTCGTGGGCTCATGTGGGGCGTGTCTGAGTCCATGTTGGTCGTGTCTGGGCCTTGGGAGTTTGTTTGTGTTTCCTTGTTTGGTGGTTAGATCCTTGGTTTTCATTTGGTTTCCAATGGTATTCAGTTGGTTGATATATGTGATTAGTCTACTGAAATACTGTTGGATTCCTTTTGGTGTTATGTTGGTTGTGTTGTGGCTTCAAGGGTCGTGTCATGGCCTCGAGTGTTTGTTAGGTGCCGTCCTCGAGGGTGACATGCATGGTTAGATGTGGATTTTTGGTGTATGGTTGTGTGTATGGTGGTTCGTGCATCGTTGCGTGCGGGGGTTTGGTTTTGTTTCTTAGTTTGGGTTTCCTCCCATTGTTGACCACTCGAGCGGGCTGGTGGCAGAGATGTATGTCGGTAGGGGACCGCTCAAGCGGTGGTTGTGTGCTCGAGCAGGGTTGTGGCGGTGTGTATGTCGGTAGGGGACCGCTAGAGCAATGGTTGTGCGCTTGAGCGCTTGAGCGATGTTGGCCTTCGAGTTGGGCTTAGTTTTTTGGGTTATCGGTTGTCCATGTGAGCGGATGTCGGGTTATTTGGCGGGTGGTGTCATGATGTGAAGTTATAACTGGCTATGTACATTTATAACTCTAGTTTATTTATGTACGAATTGTGAAGTTATACATGACTTGTTGTTGATATGTGTAACGTAGTTTTATACTTTAAAACGCAGAGTTTTATAGGCATGTATGTGGGCTCTAAGTAGTGGATGCATGTGGTGCATGTTGCATGGGTTGCAAGTGTTGTGTGAGTCGTGTGTGTAGCATGTGACGTGGTTAGTGAAACGTAGTGATAGTACGTGAAGTTATGCATTAAAACCCTGGTTTAGCTATGCATTGAGTCTGAAGGATGGAAATGTGATCTTAAGGATGTGTGTGTTGGGTTTGAATGATGGAAATGTGATCCTAAAGACGTGTGTGTTAGTGTATAAAGGTTGGAAATGTGATCCTAAGGACGAGTGTGTTGGGTCTGAAGGATGGAAATGTGATCCTAAAGACTTGTGTGTGAGTGTTTGAAGGATGGAAATGTGATTCTGAGGATACATGTGTTGCATGGATTGTATGAAATGTATTATGGGACGAATAAAACCAATTTTGAATTATTTTTGAGACTCGCGTGAAGCGCGATATGAAAACCGTTTTCAAACCATTTTCGAGGCTCCTGTGAGTCCAACATGGTTATTATCCTCGCTTTTTCTTACTTGTAAAAATCGTTTTGAAGGCTTGAAAGAGAGTCTAAAACTGCACCTCATTTTCCTAGGATGTTTAGCTTATATTGCATGCCTGTCTAGTTTTTTCTGAGCTTTGGCTCACGGTGTGGGATTTGAAATATTGTTTAGGTACCGGTCACGGAGGTTGATCCGGAGTTGCAGGAGAGGTGGAAGAGTTGTAGTCTTCCTCTTTGTTCTTTCTGTATCATGTACGTTTACATGTTTTCTCGGTGTTAAAACCGTGTAATGTAAGCCGTTTGGCGGTTATATACAATGCATGTATGTTCTATATTGAGAGTGTGTTCTCGGGTTGGGTTATGTTTGGTTGCTTGTGAGTGTTTCACGTGACCTGGAGTTTGGGGCATGAAAGATTAGTATCAGAGCTCTGGGTTTGAATACTTAGAGCCGTGGGAAGAGGTTGCATCACCGTGTGAGGTTGATTGCGTGTGCTTGACTGCATGTGTTTAAATTCTCTGATAACGTGAACGTGTTGGCATGTTAGGTGTGAGAATGATGTGTATATGTGAGCATGGGGGTTGAACCTTGGGATTGATTAGTCCTGCATTTGGGCGTTTGGTTTAACAAACTTGGGAGCCAAGTTAAAAATGCGTTTAGCTGATGTGAATTCTAGCAGGGAATCTAAGTAGGTTATCCAGATTGACGCGTCATTCTTGTCGGTTCTCCTCGGTATGTGGGGTTTATTTAGTATGAACCTATGTGGCTATGTGTTAGCAAGCTTATGTGGTTAGCGTTTACGTTCATACTATGTGTTGCATCTTATGTTCAGTCTTTTCGTTCATATAGGCATGATGTCTGCGCAGAGAGGGTGAGACTGTGTTCGAGGTTGTGGCCGTGGGTTTGGAGTTGGTGGTGGACTCCATGGGTGGTGTGCTGTGTTGAGATAGTGGTTGGTGAGGATGTGAGTTTGGGGTGAGTTGTAGATCCTGTCTTTGAGATAGTTAGCCGTTGTTTAGGATGGCTGACCATGTTTGACTACATCCTAGGAATGGTTTGGCTAACCATCTCATGTACCTGTGTTGATTCTGATCGACGGGGTTGTTTCTTTTGACTTTGAGTTGAATTTCGGGGACGAAATTCGTTTAAGGGGGGTAGAGTTGTGAGACTCTGACCCGTTTTTTTTTTTGCATTTTTTTGGCGCGTGTTTTCTGTTTTTGGTTTTGCATGTTTATATGCTTTTGATGCACGATCGGGGTTAGATATGTATGCGGGGTTGGTTCTTGGGGCCGTGGGACGTTGCGGTGCGAATTTTGAAAATTAAAAAAAAAAGATATTTTGGAAGCCTATAAATATCTAGAGTTAGATATTTTAAAAACTTATAAACGAAGTTTTCTTTTTCTCTCTGCCTTCTCTTTAACTTCTCAGGGGCCTGGGGTTCAGTTTTCGTCGATTCAACAACGAATCCCTGCTATTGGCACGATGGGCTACGCGTTCATCCGAATGGAATTTCATTCTAGCGAAGTTCAGTTTTGCACATGGATCGAGACATCGAGTTTTTGACTCAACGAGGTAGAATCTTAGACTCTCATGTCTTATAAGGGTGCTACGTATAATCGTGTGTGTTGTTACTGGTTAAAAATGTATAAAAAATTGATTTATATTTCAAAAGGTCGGGTTTTGGTTTAAAAGTTGGGTTTTGTATTGTTTCGGTTGGATGGAATTGGGTTTTGAGTTTTCCTTTCGAGGTTTCGTGGTATCTTTGGGTTTAAGCACGTCCGAGGGTGTCGAGAAGGTGTTTGGACGCCTCGATTTGTGGTTGAGATGGTGGTTTGTGAGTGTTTAAGAGTTTTGGGGCTTAGAACACTCAAGCACCCGATGTCAGCTCGAGTGGACTGGCTGCGCAGGGCTATTTGTTGTTGATGATATCTCCCTCATTTGGACTCGAAATTGGGTCATTTTTGTACTCAAATTGAAGCCCCAGAAGTCTTTTTTCCAATAACACCTCTATCACCACAAAATTCTATCTATGAAAAAAGCTATGATCAAAATAGTGAGGGTGTGTCAAAAATTTTTAACCATTTTTCACCCGTTTTTGGCTGAATATTTTGGAAAAGGTTATTTCTCATCCTTGTTGGCCCTTTTTGTCAAATTCCATGTTCCTTGGGGCGTTGTGGAGTTTTTGTGGGAGTCGTGGGTTTGTGTTGGGCGCGTGTGGGAGTCGTGGGTTTGTGTTGGGCGCGTGTGGGCGTCGTGGACTTGTGTTGGACATGTGTGAGTCTGTGTTGGTCGTGTCTGGGCCTTGGGAGTTTGTTTGTGCTTTGTTGTTTAGTGGTTGGATCCTTGGTTTTCAATTGGTTTCTAACAGTATTCAGTTGGTTGATATGTGGGAGTAGTCTACTGAAATACTGTTGAATTCCTTTTGGGGTTCTGTTGGTTGTGTTGTGGCTTTGGGGGTTGTGTCGTGGCCTCGGGTGTTAGTTAGGTGCCGTCCTCAAAGGTGACGTGCATGGTTAGATGCGGGTTTTTGGTGCACGATTGTGTGCATGGTGGTTCGTCCATCGTTGCGTGCGAATTTTGTTTTGTTTCTTGGTTTGGGTTTTCTTTGATTATTAACCGCTCGAACGGTGGTTGTGTGCTCGAGCGGGATGGTGGCAGAGATGTATGTCAATAGGGGACCGCTCGAGCAGTGGTTGTGTGCTCGAGCGGGGTTGTGGCGGTGTGTATGTCGGTAGGGGACCGCTCGAGCAGTGGTTATGCGTTCGAGCGCTTGAGCGATGTTGGCCTTCGGGTTAGGCTTGGTTTTATGGGTTATCGGTTGTCTATGTGAGTGGATGTTGGGTTATTTGGTGGGTGGCGTCATGATGTGAAGTTATAACTGGTTATGCGCATTTATAACTCTAGTTTATTTATGTACGAATTGTGAAGTTATACATGGCTTGTTGTCGATATGTGTAATGTAGTTTTACGCTTTAAAACGCAGAGTTTTATAAGCATGTATGTGGGCTCTAAGGAGTGGATGCATGTGGTGCATGTTGCATGGGTTGCAAGTGTTTTGTGAGTCGCGTGTGTAGCATGCGACGTGGTTCGTGAAACATAGTGATAGTACGTGGAGTTATGCATTAAAACTCTGGTTTAGTTATGCATTGAGTCTGAAGGATGGAAATGTGATCCTAAGGACACGTGTGTTGGGTCTGAAGGATGGAAATGTGATCCTAAAGACGTGTGTGTGAGTGTCTAAAGGTTGGAAATGTGATTCTAAGGACGCGCGTGTTAGGTCTGAAGGATGGAAATGTGATCCTAAAGACATGTGTGTGAGTGTCTAAAGGTTGGAAATGTGATCTTAAAGACGCGCGTGTTGGGTCTGAAGGATGGAAATGTGATCCTAAAGACATGTGTGTGAGTGTCTGAAGGATGGAAATGTGATCCTGAAGAAGCGTGTTGGTGTGAATATGAAGGATGGAAATGTGATCCTAAGGATACAAGTGTTGCATGGATTGCATGAAATGCATTATGGGAAGGATAAAACTAATTTTGAATTATTTTTGAGACTCGCATGAAGCGCGATGTGAAAATCGTTTTCAAACCATTTTCGAGGCTCATGTGAGTCCAACATGGTTATTATCCTCGCTTTTCCTTACTTGTGAAAATCGTGTTGAAGGCTTGAAAGAGAGTTTAAAACTGCACCTCGTTTTCCTAGCATGTTTAGCTTATATTACATGCCTGTCTAGTTTCTGTTGAGCTTTGGCTCATGGTGTGGGATTTAAAATATTTTTTAGGTACCGGTCATGGAGGTTGATCCGGAGTTGCTAGAGAGGTGGAAGAGTTGTAGTCTTCCTTTTTGTTCTTTTTGTATCATGTACGTTTACATGTTTTCTCGGTGTTAGAACCGTGTAATGTAAGCCATTTGGCGGTTATATACAATGCATGTATGTTCTATATTGAGAGTGTGTTCTCGGGTTGGGTTATGTTTGGTTGCTTATGGGTGTTTCACGTGACCTGGAGTTTGGCGCGTGACAATAATATTCTGCCATTCACTCCTCATAAGTTATACATTGCACTTTATTTAGTTTTTATCTAATGAGTTTCGGCTCACGTTGTTTCATTAAATATTTTATAGGTCGTGATGGTCAAGAAAGTGCTTAGAAGGGTACCACGAAGTTGGTTTGGAAATTGAAGAGAAGAGAAAGAAAGTCGATGTTTTGACGTGCTTCATATTTGCATTAATGTAATTCATGAGTTATGTTTAATTGTTAGAAGTATTTTAAACTTGTAATTGACATATGAACTGTAAACATTTAGTTGTAAAAGGAGTATGAAAGATCAAATATAATATCTTATACTTTCAAAAACATTATCGAAATTGAAATTTTCTTAAATGCGCATTATGAGTTTGAATTTTAAATATAGATATGTAGTTGGAATGATTGTTTGTTCAATTTTATGGAGAATGTAGTTATTATATTGTTGGAACTGCAATTGGGAGTTGAAATCTTGGTTGCGCTTGGGTATAAATTTTTATTTGAGTTTGACTAGTTTATAAATAATTTGGGATAGTCCGAAAAATAGAGGAGACTCTGCCTAAATTTTTCAAAAAAAAAAATCTATACTTAAAATAATTATAAAGTTTGATTTCTAAGAAGTATATTGGTTAGTTTGCTTTCTGGTGTGTGGACGCTCAAGCGGTGGTCAGTCCGCTTGAGCAGACAAAGCTGCTTCGTGGGCTTGTTCGTGTTTTATTAAACCAATTACTAGTTTAAATACAGAGATATTTGAATCTAAAACAATATTTTTCCAATAAGTTTCTCATGTTTGAGAGATAAGGTGAGTCAGTGTGGTTTGGTTCGCGTGACACATACACCTTGCCCCCTGCACATCATCTTTTTCAATTAGTAAACTTGTGAAACCCTAACCCTTTTTTTTTGGTGTTTTTCGACGCGTGTTTTTCGTTTTTGATTTTGCATGTTTATATGCTTTTGATGCATGATCGGGGTTAGATATGCATGCAGGATTAGTTTTCGGGGTCGTGGGGCGTTGCGGTGCGAATTTCAAAAATTCAAAAAACAAAAGATATTTTGGAGGCCAATAAATATCTGGAGTTAGATATTTTCAAAACTTCTCTGCTAAGTTTCCTCTATTTTCTCTTTACCTTCTCTCTAATTTCTCGGGGGCCCGGGGCTCGGGTGTTTGGTGTTTCTTTGAGGTCTTGGTGTTAGGCCTGGGCATGCGTATGTCTGAGAGTGTTGGATGGGTGTTTGGAGGCGTTGAATCGAGGTTTGGAGAGCCAAACCCGTAGCTCAAAAAACTATTTCTGCCTCAGCCCAGTCGATTGGATCGAGGGATTAGTCGACTGGATCTTGGGTTCTTGGGTTCAATCGACTAGACCGTGAGGATCAGTCGACTGGACTGTGTGTTTAGGTATTTTTGGCGAGATTCTAGTGTGTTGTTTGGGTCGACTGGAGGGGGGTCCAGTCGACTGGACCTGAGCTATTTTGTGTGGTTGTTTGATGGTTGGTTTCTTGGTTTCTGATTGGTTTCCAATGGTATTCAATTGATTAGTTATGGGATTAATTGACTGAAATACTATTGGATTCTTTTTGAAGTTCGGTTGGTTGTGTGGTGGCTTTGGGAGTTGTGTCGTGGCTTTGGGTGTTTGTCTAGATGCCGTTCTCAGGGTGATGTGCATGGCTAGAAGTGAGTGTGGTGTACGGTTGTGTGCGCTGTGGTTGGGTGAGGGGCGTATTTGGGCCCTTGGTCCTTTTGAGGAAAAAAGTGGTGTTTGTGAGCTCGTGGTTGAGGGGTTTAGCGTTGGCTTTCGGGTTAGGCTTGGTTGTGTGGGTCATTGGTTATCCATGTGAGTGGATGTTGGGTTATGTGGCGGGTGGCGTCACGATGTGAAGTTTTACATGGCTATGTGCGTTTATAACTGGCTTTGCACATTTATAACTCTAGTTTATTTATGTACGGATTGTATAAGTGGATTACATGGCTTTGATGTCGTTACGTGTAATGTGATTTTTGGCTTTAAAACTCAGAGTTTTATTAGGCATGTATGTGTTGGATCTGAGGGGTGCATGCGTGTGATGCATGTGGTATGTTTTATGCATTTAAACTCTGATTTAGTTATGCATAGGTGTATGGAATGAGATAGATGGATATGTTGTTCGGTGCATGTTAACCCTGGTTAACAAGATGTGTTGGGGCGCCAGTCCTTCGTTGAGAGGCCAAGAAGATGTGGGTGTTGGGGCTGAGGTCCATAGGGAAGACCCAAAAAGGTGCATGGATAGAGGCTGCGGTCCCTCGTTGAAAGTTCGAGAGGTTACATGGATTGCATGAAATGCATATCGGGACGGATAAACCAATTTTTAAACTATTACTATGACCCGCGTGAGTCGAGGCACACGAATCGTTTTCAAGGCTCTTGTGAGTGAAAAATAGTTTTTATCCTCACTTTCCCATTGCTTGTGAAAATTGTTTTAATGGCTTGAAAGAGAGTGAAAAACTACACCTCATTTCCTAGCATGTTTAGCTTATACTTCATGTGTTGTCTAGTTTTGTTGAGCTTTGGCTCACAGTGTGGGATTTGAAATATTTTTCAAGTACTGATCACGTAGGTTGATCTGGAGTTGCTAGAGAGGTGAAAAAGCTATAGACTTCCTTTTTGTTCTTTCTGTTTCATGTACGTATACATGTTTTCTGATGTTGGGACCGTGTAATGTAATCCGTTTGGCGATTATATACAATGCATGTTTTATATTGAGAGTGTATTCTCGGGTTGGGTGTTTCACGTGACCTGGAGTTTGGGGTGTGACAGATTGGTATCAGAGCTCTAGGTTCGAATATCTAAGAGCCGTGAGAAGAGGGTGTATCCCGTGTGCTTGATTGCGTGTGTTTAAACGCTTTGATAACATGGACATGTCTGTATGTTAGAAATGTGAATAATGTGTATATGTGAGCATGGAGGTTGATGCTTGGGATTGATTAGTCATGCCTTTGGGTGTTTGGATTAACAAACTTGGGAGCCAAGTTAGAAACGTGTTTAGCTGACGTGATTTCTAGATTAGAATTTGAGTAGGTTATCCAGATTGACGCATCATTCTTGTCGATTCTCCTCGGTATGTGGGATTTGTTTAGCATGAACCTATGTGGCTATGTGTTAGCATGCTTAAGTGCTTGTTTATGTTCATGCGATGTGCCGCGTCTTATGTTAGTTTTTCTTTTCATATAGACGCGATGTCTGCGAGGAGACGGTAAGGTCGTAAAATATTTTAATTAAAATTGAATATTCGAATTAATTAAATTAACAAGACAAATAAAATCAATATATATCATCCACGCAGTTAAAAAAAATTAAATGCAAGATATAAAAAAAATCTCAATTTTATGATCGAATTGAAACTCTAAAGAGTTTCAGTCTCCTATTCTGAATAAGTTTCTTAAATCCTAATTGCAACAGGATATCTTGAGTCTATCCTGTAGCTTATAGAACTCCTGCAGGACTCAACCACTGTAAGCCAAAACAGATTGAAACTAAAACACCAGCTGCTTCACGCCGCCACGCCTGGACCACTCCTGCTACTTCACGTTGCTGCACTGCTGTTTGCTGAATTTTAGCACCAAAACAGTGTTGGTTGGAATTGCGCCACTGTTTGGAATTTAGCCGCCTGGATAAAGTCGCCCCAGCAGTTTGGAAACCGCTGGTTGTGGATTGGTGTTGTGATTTAATGGTAAACCAGTGCGCCACTTTTGAATTTTGACAAAAAAACCATCGGAACACTGTTAAGAAACAGCGCCCAGTGTATAAAAATCATGCTGCGTTAAAGTCGCCGAAAACCTGCTGCTATTACGTGTTGGGAATCTGGCGCTACTGTGTTTTTGGATCAGTACCGAACAGTATTAGAATTATCTGGTTGCTGTTTGCTAGGAAAACACTGATTTGTTTTGGAAACTGGCACCTGTGTTTGTTTGGGACTGAAATTGCTGCTTCTGTTGGCCAAACTTTGCACCGAACAGTGCTTCAAAGCCACCTTGTGTTCTTTTGGGAAAACCGCTTCAGTGTTGAAAAAGAACACTGCTGTGTATGAAACAGCAGCCTAAGGCTGCATTTGGCAGCCGCTTGGAAAACTGAAATTGTTTGCGCCACTAATGTGTTCTTCTTCCTCCTTATTTTTTATTTAATCCAAAAAAAAAACTATTTGAAGAACGACCGTTGTCCTTCGATTGTTCTTTATATATTTTTTTATTATATAAAATAAAAATAATTAGATATCAAAGAACAACAAATTTTTACATTGGTCCTATATCTCTGTAGAGTTCACAATCAATCTACCACGATCAATCCTCCTGGTTAAAAAAAAATTAAATTAAATTAAATCATCATACACGGATTCAATCAAACATGAAAAAAGAATGATCATAAAATCGGGATTAGAATGCCTGCAAAATAAAGTTAGCAACAGTTCTAAAATTATCCGGCCCCGATAACTGTAAACAAAAAGCAAAACGGCTCTGATACCAATTTGTTGGAGGCAAAACTGCCAAGATCATTATTTTTTTAATAATTTTCGGTAAAAAATTAATTGGACGGACAAATGCCGAAACGGGCTCTAGATAAAACTTTTGACGACGAACGTTTAAAATAAAACCCGTGCAACCAAAGTTAATTTACAAGAATATCTTTTGTCGATCGATTTTTCAACTACGATTTGATTTCGAGTTGAAACTCCTATTAGATCTTCTACTGTATTCCCTTATGCGATACTCGAACGTAGTGTGGGTTACGGACTATTGAGAACTCGTACCAGCAGAACTCAAATATCTTTCGTCTCGAAAGACAAAATATGATATATGTTATAAAACTAGTTTAGCCTACCCACATATATATAGTGCTATAGCAGGCACCTGGGAAGTAATTATGAGTAAGACTTCCAGTGGAACACAGACATGTACCAGCGATTTTTGCAATTATTAAAAGACGCAGCGCATTCTGCAATTTTCATGAAACATTGAATTACAGTTCACACCACTAAAGAACTATAATTGCACATTGATCCATAATCTCAAGACCTTCTTGCATTGAGCTCGTGTTATTAAATACTTACCATTTCTCCTTACGTTAAGATTCCTGTTACCCACCAATTAAATTTAATTACTGACAATTTAATTTAATCGGCATCTTGATATTCCTTAAGCCCTTCCGTTGAACTTATTTGACCGCCGGATAATCAAATCCATCTGTAGGGTTTGGCCCGATCAAAACTTATAAGCTTCCTTAAGGGGGTATCGTCAATCCAGATCTATCGGGACGTGGATTCCGTCAATAATTAATATTTGCTATATAAATAATACCGCTATCCAACTCATCGGGAATATAGACCCATATAAGATCGCACCTTCTAATGAATCAAAACAACGAATATTAAATATACGCAAATTAATAATTATTTCAGGATTTAAGGGGATAAGCACTATTCATAATAACCTTAGGGTGTGAATTAATTTATATAGTCAGTATAAAATTAATTATGCCAAATGTCCCGTTTAATACACACAAAATGTACTAGCACAGAAAGTTAGAACAATAGACGATACTATTATCTGTTCCCCGTAACCAAGACAGACCTACTAAAATTCTGTGCTACAGTCATACTGATGGTATGTCTATTTCCATCTAAACTGTGTTATATTTTGCAAGAACCTAAAATCTAATCTTCTGTGTGCAAGTCGTACTCTACCCACGAGATTAAATACTATACAGGATATCGGACATCCATGCATAACATTAAAAATGATACACATACATTGCTCATTTAGATTCTCATAAAATAAAAAATTAATTTTATTAAAATAAAACTAAATACTAAAAACATGATTTTCAGTATACCAACCCTAACACAAGGCACGACTCATGACATAGCACGGCTCATGACGTTATGGACCCTTATTCATCTCCATATCACAATATACAACCCTCTCCATGTCAAAACCCCAAGTTTGTTTTGAAGAATAAAGTTTGTTCGTTGTTCATCGTTCGGTTCCCTATACATGTACTAGGTCTACTACTCATGCTGTCATGACCTATTTTCATATATGGCGTATGTGACCAAAGGCCTCTACCTTTCCTCACCAAAGGCCTCCACCTTTCTTTATCTTCCATTCCTTATTTTGAATTTTGCCAACAGAATTGTGTTTCCTTTTAAAATAACCTTATTCAAGTCATTCCAATTTTGAAACAAAAACAACTTATTCATTGAAAAGAAATCGTTTCCAATAAACATTCCCAGTAAGTCATTTGAAAACCCCCAGAGCTTCTAATAGTGATATTAGCATCCAACCTTACTAAAACATGTTAAATCCAGAAACTGAGATGCAAATTATAGAAATTGAAACGACATTAAGAATAACTTAAAACTTTCTTTTTCCCACTACCGTTTCCTCCAGGCATTCAAGCGTTACCTGAAATTTTCAACATTCATTAGCAAAGCTAGTGCGAATTCACTGATATCTGAAATATTAATTATTACACAGTGTTAGAATAATATATATTTCAAACGGTTAGCCAGAATTTGGTAGAGAGCGACCTCATAATTAATACGGTGGACATGATCATTCCTTATAGCCACCTGGTCGTGGCTCCATCCTTACTACCTCACTTCGTTTGTATTCTTAACGTCCCACAGCGGCCAGGACGCAGTTGTTGACACCCCAATTTGACCTCGCCGAATCTTAGGCTTATATAGGTGAGTCCGAAGATGAAAACCAAGTGGAATGATGTCTCTGAAATATCGCTGAGAAGTGGTTCAAAACCATTGCTCAGTGAAATCGAACCACAAGATTACAATTTTTGAATCTAGAGGCCGCAACCCTTGAACCTCGTGACTTAGTTGTTCATTGGCCCAAGTTGTTGAGGCCGTAACTTTTGAACCTTGCAACCGCCCCTTTGATTGTAGCGACCGCAACACGAATCTCTTGGAAACCCTAAAAAACGTCACGGTTGCAAAATTCAACTACACGATCGCAACCTTCAAAGGTGGTGACCGTAAGCTTTGTGAGCCCAGTTTGAGCCTTGAACGTGTCAACACTTCATTGGTTGGCACTTTCTATAAAATCATGCATTTGGTACGATTTTAAGAGGACAATTTAAGTACACCAATACTCTGCCGCACTACCAACCTGTTGTTGGAGGTAAATTGCCAAGATCATTGATTTGTATATAATTTTTTGAATAAAATAAAACTGGACGGGCTATCATCGAAACAGGCTATAAATAAATATTTTGTTTAGATGAATACATTTTGGTCATTTCTTCAACTACGAACTTCGATTCTCCGAGTTGAAGCTCTGAATAAACCTTTTACTGTATTCCCAATGTGATTCTCGAACGTAGTGTGAGCTACGATCCTTCGAGAACTTGCACCGACAGAACCCGACCAATCTTAGTCTTGAAAGACAACAATTGAATTCAGTTTAGTCTACCCACATATTTATAGGCTACAACAGGGACCTATGGAGTAATTATGACATAGACTCCTCGTGTGACTTAGATACCTTCTAGTAGTTTCTATAATTATGAAAACCTTACAGTAGTTTCTGTAATTTTCATAAAATACTAAATTACAGTTCATACCACAAAAGAACTGTAACTGCACTTCTAGCCATAATCTTAAGACCAATTGCATTGAGCTCCTGTTATTAAATGCTTAATTCATCTTCCCACGTTAAGATTTTCAATACCCGCTAATTAAATTTAATTATTGACAATTTAATTTAATCGGTATCTTTGAAATTCTTTAAGCCCTTCTGCTTAACTTATTTGACTGTTGGATAATTAAATCCATTTGCAGGGTTTGTCCCGATCAAAACTTGTAAGCTTCTTTAAGGGGGTATCATTAATCCCAAACAATCGGGACCTGAATTCTGTCAATAATTAATATTCATCATATAATAAATACTGCTATCCAACTCACTTGGACTATTATTCCATAAAAGATCGCACCCTCTAATAAATCAAAAATAACAAATATTAAATATACGCAAATAATAATTATTTCGAAATTAAGAGCAAAAGCACTCATAATAATCTTGGAATGTGAGTTAATTTATATAGTCAGTATAAAATTAATTACCAAAATATGGTCATGTTCAATATACACAAAGTGTAATAGCACAGAGAGTCAGAATAATAGACGACGATATTATCTATTTTTAATAACCAAGATAGGCCTATTAAAACTCTGTGCTATAGACGTGCCGATGGTTTGTCCAATTCCATCTAAACTGTGAACAAAACTTATATTATGCAATAGCCAATAATCTAATTTTTTGTGTGCAAGTCGTACTCTACACACCAAATTTAAATATTGTACAAAATAAGAAACAACCATGTATATTATTAAAAAAATGATATTGCATTCATTGCACATTAAGATTCTCATAAAATAAAAAAATAATTTTATTAAAACAAAATTATATACTAAAATCAAATAAAATTCATGATTTTTAGTATACAACCTTGACAATCTCCCACTTATTCTTAAAATCATGGTGTCATACATTTGACTCCCATGCCCTCTATATGACTATCAAAAGTTTTAGCTAGTACGTTCTTTGTAAAAAGATCAGCAAGGTTGTTCTCTGATGCAATCTTGGTCATAGCAATATCACTCATTTGTACAAATTCTCGTATCAGGTGATACTTACTCTCAATGTGCTTTTCTTTCTTGTGGACTCTTGGCTCCTTCAAGTTTGCAATCGCTTCGCTATTGTCATAATAAAGTGTAATAGCCGACTAAACTGAAGGCACCATATCTAGATCCAACAGGAAGTTCTTGAGCCAAACGGCCTCCTTAGCTACTTCAAAAGTTGCCACGTACTCGATCTCCATGGTGGAATCAACAATGCAGGACTGCTTGATACTCCTCCAACTTATAGCTCCACTCCCAAGGTAAACACATATCCTGAGTTAGACTTACGGGAATCTTTGTTTAACTAGAACTTCAAGTCTGTGTACCCCAAAGGTACTAGACTATTTGCCTGGTAAACCAACATATATAATCCTTAGTCTTTTTCAGGTACTTGATTATATTTTTTACTGCAGTCCAATACTCTGACCCTGGGTTAGATTGATATCTACTAACCATGCCAATGGCAAAGTAAATGTCGAGTCTTGTACAAAGCATAGCATATATTAGGCTTTCTACTACCGAAACATAAGGAACCACCTTTATCTTCTATATCTCATCAGGTGTCTTAAGAGCAATGTATGTAATATCATTTCTTTAATGCTATGCATGAATATCCTTTATTCTGTACAGCATTTAATTTAGTGTGCATAGTACGGCTTGCACACAGAAGACCAGATTTTAGGTTCTTGCAGAATATATGTATTTGTTCACAGTTTAGATGGAAACGAATATACAATCGGTACGATTATAACACAGAGTTTTAGTAGGCCTTCTTGGTTACGGAGAATAGATAATAGCATCGTCTATTGTTCTGACTTTCTGTACTAGTACAATTTGTGTGTTTTCAACGAGACACATTGGGATAATTAATTTTATACTGACTATATAAATTAATTCACACCCCAAAGTTATTATGAGAATACTTATGCTCTTAATCTTGAAATAATTATTGATTTGCGTATATTTAATATTCATTATTTTGATTAATTAGAGGGTACAATCTTATATGTGTTTATATTCTCAGTGAGTTGGATAGCGATATTAATTATTGATGGAATTCACGTCTCCATCGATCGGGATTGACAATACCCCAATAAGAAAACTTATAAGTTTTGACCAGGCCAAACCCTACAGGTGGATTTGATTATCTGGCGGCCAGATAAGCTAAGCGGAAGGGCTTAAAGAATTTAAAGATGCCGATTAAATTAAATTATCAGTAATTAAATTTAATTGGCGGGTATCGGGAATCTTAACGTGGGGAGATGAGTTAAGAATTTAATAATAGGAGCTCAATGTAAGATGGTCTTGAGATTATCGCTTAGAGTGCAATTACAGTTGTCACGACCCAACCCCGAGACAAACCATGCAGGAATGATATCCCTCAATAACTTTCCAAACATTAACATAATGCTACAATATGATGTTAAACAAAAGAGTTTTCCTTTCATTCATGTATCTGAAAGATTCAAATCACATAAACCAAGTTACAAAGTTTATTTCCAAAGCCACAGAAGAATAGGTGACCACATACATTCAACTTTAAATGTTCATATTAGTTACATTTATCCACTTGATTTTATGTACAAGCAAAATACAAAAACATAACACTAGATCTTTCCTCTAGCCTTTCCGAATCGCACCCTTTGTCACGCTCCCAATCCTTGGAACCTGAAATGGTTTAGTATACATACGTGAGCTGAACTCGTACGATAAAGATTAACTCAAGTGTAATGCATGATTTGTGAGGTGTGATTGGTGCAACCGAAGTAAAATGCAGGTTTCACCAATTCATTATTTGTTTACATGTACGCACCCACGCACGCCAACTTATCCCATTTATTTACTCATTTACCATCACATCAACTCTTATTTCATATTTCTTATTCATTAAATCCCTTTTTCAAAACATTCCGTTCTTTCTCATTATCCATTTTATTTTTTTAAACCTGGTTTCTCACAAACCGTACCATAGCTAATGAACCGGTGTCGGATGCAGCTTATAGAAACCCCTTCATATTATTTCCAATAGGCTACGCAAAGCCATTGGGTAATAGATAGCTCTATAACTCACCACGACACAAAACCATATTTCGGGGGCTAACCCGTGAGCATGTGGTCCCCATCTTGTGCAAGTTTTTGGTCTTTTACTACGGAGCGTCAAGCCCAACTCAATCCACATCATTCCATACGGTTTATTATTTATCGATATTATCATTCTCAAAAACCCTGGGAGTCCAACCCCACATCTGGTTCCTCTCCCAATCACTTTCAAATATTCTCATTTTGATTCCCATTTCAAGTCTTCCATTTTATTTTTAAATCATATTCCATTTGAGTATTCAAATTTTCTTCCATGTCTCATGCATCGTACCTTCAATATATAATTTCTCACTATTCACATTTATTTATCAACTTCATAGGGTACCAACACAACATTAATTTAATTGTGATCATCTCATTTGAAGAAAAGGGAATGCACCCATCATATGCACATATAGATAAGTTTGAAACCCATTTTCCTTTCAAAAGTTTGAAATTTTAAGTGATAATCATGCCAAACCACAACCCTCAAATCTTCATTTTACGAACCAAAACCCACCAAAGTTTATCTTAATTGACACGAGTCCAAAGGAAATCAAATAACAAGTTCAAAATCTTTCAAAATGTGCCCAATCGAGGGTTTAATTAATGTAAAAGGGTAGTTCAAAAAACTAGGATCACGGTCCCCTAGTTCATAATTAGGGTAAAATGACCATTTTGCCTCTAATACAGCAAAAAATTTTAAATATCTAAAATTTGACACATGGATACCCTAAATCAGATATTTAAATACAATTAACTAACAAAAGACAAAATAACATAAAAAATGACAAAAATGCCCTTAGTGGCCGGCCATATTGGAGTTTGTGCCCAAAAAGTATCTTTTTACAATTTTAAGCTCAAAAAAGAGAAAAAATTGTATAAATTAAGCATTATTATGACCCAAGACTTTTTATACAAGTAATATACATACTAATATAATATTATATACCAACAAAGGCAAAAAAAATATTATTAAAGTTCTTACACACTTAAATAAGTCAAAAAGTCACATCTAGTTAAAGTAGCTTAATTGCCTACATTCAAACAATTAATTGCTGTCAATATTTTTATAAACTATAATAATAATAATAACACTAAAATAATTCATTTTAGTAAGCTAGAAGACTAAAAAG
>JAOTRH010059765.1:0-18700 GCA_034768845.1 Heliamphora exappendiculata
AGAAGAAGAAGAAGAAGAAGAAGAAGAAGAAGAAGAAGAAGACGAAAAGAGAAGAAAGAAAAAGAAAGAAGAAGAAAGAAGAAGGAGGAGGATCCATAGAGCTTGAAAGCTAAGTCCAAGATTTTTCATCACTAAGAAACAACCTCTAAACAAGGTAATCATGGCTCTAACACTTCTGATTTTATACATATCAAATACTCTTTTATTATTTTCAAACACCAATCTAAGATCAAGAATCAAAAACTCAAAAATAAAGGCATTATGGTTGGATTTTTGGGACTGTTCGGTATGAATGTTGAAGTTGTGAGTTGGTATGAGTTTTTCCATGGGTTTCATGACTTCTATAAGCTCTGGAACATTGATATATTGAAGTACAACACATGTATACAAAGAAGATGGGTCAAAAACTTACACACATGACACTAAGAGGCTAGAACCAAAATAGGCCTGAGTTTTGGGCATTTTGAGCTTTCTGTCCTAATCTTTGAAACATCATAACTCAATGTATAAAAATGCTATAAGTGTGTTATTTATTTCCAGACCTAGGGTTTTGTGATATCTTTCATCTAAAATTGATTTGAATGCATTTGAGTGAGTGAAACTTGAGATATTACAATTCTACCAAAGTGTGTCGATTTTAGACTTGTTAACAACGCAGACCTAAAACCCCTTGGTTAAAATGAGATCCAAGCTTTGGCTATAACATGAACATTATAGATAACATGTATGTATAGCTATCCACCACAAATGAGCCCAAACTATTGAGTTTTGATGGGTCAAAACCCATTTGAAACTCTCTGTTGTGTTTTAGCCCTCGAAGGACACCTCTGTCACATATTTTTGTGTAGCCCAAAACTCTTATTTTTAGTAACCTACTCCAGAAGTGGTCTACATGAACATTGTATCCAACATATTCAGCTACTTTATATCCAAAAATTAGATCTAGATGCCTTAGGAAAGTCTCTCAAAACCATTTCAAACTCTTTGTCCAGAATCGGCTCTGCTGAGTTTTGGCGGCTGACAGAACCTAGTTTATAAAATGGCCAAAAATGCTAACTTGTTCCAAATAACTACCTTTCGCACTAAATATAAAACTTGTAGGGGACATGTTAAGCTCGAACATATCCAAAAATAGGCTCACTTTAAATTATTTTGAGACCCCAAAATCGTTACCAATGGAGACACTTTTCTGACCAATTGTTTGTGCAAGTGCTGAACCATTTTCGTTTTCGTCAAGTTTTTCACCTAGTTGGCTTAGGTTTTGGCCTTGGTATAAAACATAAAATTTGTAAAGAATTTTTTAATCCAAATCAACTCCAAAGAAAATATTCAATGGTCTGAATTGTTTTAATTTCACATGCTAAAGGGAAAGATTTAGTGTTAACGGTCGAGTCGAGTCGTGTTTTACTTGTTAGGCACGAAGGTTGTAGAACCCTAAAGTTCTGCTTAGGTTGCCGGGGGAGGCTCAGTTCATATGCATATAGTACAAGGTGAGAGTGCTTAGTCATTAACTTGAACTTGAATTTATGTAAATGATGCATGAAAATGCTTTAAAGTGCATGTTTTGAACTATGACTAATTTGACGATCGCATGAACCTGTTGTTTTTAAAAGCCATGATGTTTTTAATTCAAGTGTGCTATCCATGATATTTCGAGCTAGCATAATAGTATTATAAAAGTATGGTTAATGTTGTGTGGTTGTTCTAATGCGCCAAGTTACAATGGTTTTTAACCCTTTATATCCCATTATGAGGGAGGTTACCCAACTATGAATTTTTTATTTGTCCCTATAGGGGAGGTTTCCCGTTAAGTGGGAGTTTTTGCCTTCAAGATTTTTGGGCTAAGTCCCAAGTTTTAGCATATATCACTCGTGCTTGGTAGAGAGTGGCTCTCATTCCATCACTTTGCTATCTGTGCATTACGAATTGAGGTTACGGTACTATCAGAACTCCCAGTCATGAGGTTAACGACTATTTGAACACTGTTGGGGTTTGAGTCTAGATTTCAGAAACTGGTTATGCATTATAAATTTGTGGCGGTTGAGCTATGAATATATTTCTATTTGCAATACTGAGAAAGTTCTATATAATCTATGATATTTTCATGTTCAAGCAAATGTATCAGTTTCTATATTTTCGTGAAAAATGTGATGAACTATTTTTAGAAAGAATTTTTAGTTATCCTTAACTAAGTAATTGTCTTTTATGTTCATGATAATGGTAAGTGCGCTCTCCTGTAACCTCTATGCTTGCAGATACCAAGAACGGTTAAGAGTTGGTCTACCAAAGGTGTTGTCGAGTAGTTTTTGTTCAGTTTTCTTTTGTTTAGTTTTTAGTTTTGGCAGAGCTTTATATATAAGACCCTGAAGGTTTTTGATATTTTAGAAGTAATGTATGCCCTTGGGATGATGAATTCCTAGTGACCCATGTATACTTCTTTTGATATTAAGGTGTTGTGGTTGCTCAGAAGTTCTTATTTGATCTCTTAATATCTTTATCTCTTGTCTTTCTCTTTAGTCGTCGATCTGCGACGGGATCACATCTATTTGTTCAGGTTTGTGCCTTGTGGGAGCAGAGAGTTATATTTTGGTATCAGAGCTCTAGGTTATAGGTTTTGTAAACTTATCAGAGTGTGGTCTGTGGTGGACCGTAGGTTAAGCGTGTCATCTCACGGTTTGTTGAGAAGAATGGTTTAGGCTTGAGGTTATCATACCTTTGCCTTCGAGCATCTGACTGACTGGCTTTGAGGTCCATTTGGAAAATGCATTCTGTAGACGCAGGGTCCTAATTGGAAGTCTAAGCAAGTTATCAGATTGTGGAGATAACCCGGGAGGGGCCTTGTGTTGCTGACGTTTTGCGAAGTCTAAGTAGGTTATCAGAATAAGGGGGACGAACCTTGTGTCATTAAAACCTTTCGTATATAATTTGTTCTTATCCTTATGTCTATAAGTTGGACTCCTGAGTTGAGCCTTAAGTCATAGCTTTCCTATGATAGGAAGGAGTATAGAGAAACTCGGACGGAGCATCATTCAACCCGAACCAGTATAATGAGGCACGACAAGAAGAATCTCTATAAGTGGGACTGGTAGAACTTGACTTAACCGCTAGGATGTTAGAGGTGATCATAAGACTGACCGAATAAAATGCGAGTTGGATTACAATGCAAGCTTAGAGGAACAGTAACTCCTTAATCAAACAATTTAAGGATCTGGGTGCAAAGGAGTTCACAGGAACCCTTAACCCCATAGAAGTAGAAAACTTGTTAAATGATGCCGTGCGTATTTTGGATAGGTTAGAGGTAGATGTAGATAATAGGATTGACCTCGTAGCTTTTATGTTTAGGGAAGAAGCATACCACTGGTAGGAAGCCATTGAACGATTACTGAAGATGTTGGTGCCAGGAGTTGAACCTCTTGTACCTCAGAGAATCACTTAGGATTGTTTTGAGAAAACGTTCGACGAGCAGTATAAAGCCTGTAAACTACAAGCATGAGAAGGAGCAAGAATCCATCAACCTAGAACAAGGAAGGATGACTATGGTGAAATTCAAGATGAAGTTTACAGAGTTGTCACGATATGCTACCCAGCTTATACCTGATGAGGAGACAACGTGTAGAAGGTTTAAGAAAGTATTAAGTTTTTGGATTAGAACAAGGATAACAGTTCTCAAGATGAACAACTAGGCAAGATGGGTGAACATAGTACAAGATGAAGTACAATGCGGGCCAAAAGGACCGATAATTCTTTAGTTAAATAATTTAAGGATTTGGGTACCAAGGAGTTTTTGGAAATAGTTAGTCCTGCTGACACTAAAAATTGGTTGAGCGGTAGAGTGGGCATTTTAGACAGACTGAGTTGTTCATGTGGTAAGTTCTTAAGTATCAATTTATATTTATTTGACATCTAGACTGTGTAACTCGTATGGAGTTGCTATTCGGTTTTCGTTGTGGTATCGGTGTGAGTTGCAAGGAAGTTACTTTCGAAAACCTTTTATGATGTGACTCGTTAGGGCAAACTTGTTTAGATTAGTGCATAAATGTTGCTTGTATAGAGAAGGAATTTTCTCAAGGGAATGTGAAGACTCTATGTATGATAAGTTGAAATGTGATATAATTTTATTGTTTCTAGTAGAGTTGCGAAGCAACTTAGTGTGAGTACGCGGGAGGAATAATTGTTTGGATGAGAATAGTGGAAGCATAAGTGAAACTATACGAATTAATGGGTATGGTTGGATCGAGTGGTGTATCTGGGTCATGTTATATCTGAACTGGGAATACAAGTGGACCCAATGAATGTGGAAGCGGTAGTCAATTGGAAAAGGCCAACTAGTGTGATTGAGATATAAAGCTTTTTGGGGCTAGCTGGTTATTACAGGCATTTATTCGGGACTTTACCCTAATTGCGAAGCCCTTGACTCGGATAACTCAGAAGAATGTCAAGTTTGAATGGTCTAACGGATGTGAACAAAGTTTTCAAGAGTTGAAGTCTAAATTAGTGTCAGCATCTGTACTTACCCTTTCGTCAGCCAACGAGGGCTTTGTTATTTATGGTGATGCGTCACACCAAGGTTTGGGTTGCGTATTGATGCAACACGGGAAGGTTATTGCCTATGCGTCTAGACAATTAAAATCTCATGAGAAGAATTATCCTACCCATGATCAAGAGTTAGCTGCAATCGTCTTCATGCTCAAGATATGGAAACAATATTTGTACGGTGTCCCTTGTGAGATCTTTACGAATCATCAGAGTTTGAAGTATATTTTTACCCAGAAGGAGCTGAACTTGAGGTAAAGGGGATGGGTGGAGTTAATTAAGGATTATGACCGCACGATTCACTATCATCCAGGGAAGGCTAACGTCGTAGCGGATACCCTAAGTCAAAAACCATTGGGAAAAAATAGCGCATCTACGAGCTGTACGAGCTGGTACATTTTTTGAAATATGAACGCTTAAAACCAATCCTTTCATAGGAAAGAATGGAGGCCTATTAGCAACACTGAGTGTAAGACTAACCTTTTTAGATCAAATTCGAGCAGCTCAATTGGCGGATAATCAAGTGGACAAGATAAGGGCGAAAACAGTAGCTAAAGGGAAGACATAATTTGAAGCTCGAAATGACGTGTTGTGGTTCGGTTACAGATAGTATGTGCCCAATAATGGGGAGTTGAGGAGGCAGATCTTAGACGAAGTGCATAACTCAACATACACCATGCACCCAGAAAGTACGAAGTTGTATAAAGACTTGAAGGAAAGATATTGGTGGAGTGAGATGAAGAAGGACGTAACAAATTTCGTGACAAGATGTTTAGTAAGCTAACAAGTTAATATTGAACAATAGAAGCCGATAGGATTACTATAACCGTTACCTATACTTGAGTGGAGGTGAGAACATAATACTATGAGTTTCGTAACCAAACTCCCTCAAACACCCAAGAGGAATGATGCTATTTGGGTAATTGTGGATAGGTTGACGAAGTCAGCTTACTACCTACCAATAAAGATTATGTATTCTGCAAATCGGTTTGCATGGCTTCGTATTGATAAGATCGTTAGGAAACACGAAGTACCAATTTCTATAGTATCGGACAGAGACCCACGTTCTACATCCAGGTTTTAGCCAAGCTTACAAGAAGCATTGGGGACTACTTTAAAGTTTAACATAGCTTTTCATCTACAGACTAACGGTCAATCGGAGATAAACAATTCAGACCTTAGAAGATATGCTTAGAGCATGCGTTCTAGACTTTGCTAGAAGCTGAGAGGAACATTTGTCGTTGATCAAGTTTGCATATAACAATAGTTTTCACTCAACTATAAGGATGGCCCCTTACGAAGTGTTGTGCGACAGGAAATGTCGAAGCCCAATTTGTTGGAAAGAATTCAAAGAGAGAAAGTTGCTTGGACCCGAGATAGTTCAAATTTCAACTGACAAGATTAAGTTGATCTGAGAGAGATTGAAATAATCGCAAGACAGGCAGAAGAGTTGTGTAGATAATCATAAACGGGACCTGAAATTTGTAGTGGGGGACCGTGTGTTCTTAAAGATACCACTATGGAAGGGTATGATTAATGTAAAAGAGTTTTGCCCTGTGAGGGTGTGTGTAAGCCCGGTAAGGATGTGTGTGTAAGTCCTACAAAGGTATTGTGCGAAACCCGGTAAGAGTGTGTGTGTAAGTCCTACAAAGGTATTGTGAGAAGCCTAGTAAGGGTGAGGGTTGGTCTTCAAAGGCATTGGATTGTTGTTCCTTTTAAGGATAAGTGTTAGCCTCTAATGGCATTTTAAATTGTTGAATAGAGTCGTGTGTTAGAAACTATTAGTTTGAACTGTGGCTTTAAAGCCTTATCATGAGAAATATCCATGTCTCTTTGAGTAAAATATGCAAATTTTTAGAACGAAATTTCTTAAAGAAGGGTTGATTGTAACAACCCGAACTCAAGATACGAATAGAAAAGAAAGAACATCTCAAAAGAATCAAAATCTCGAACCTAAGTTCGGTAAGAAGAACTAGCCCGATCGTTTAACCATTTCGAGCCCGAGATCTGGGACAGAGTGAGAACTACACAAACATGTATTAAAGCCCTAATATTGAGGATAAGAAGTCAAAGTTATAAGTCCAAGTCATTTAAGACAAGAGTTATGCCTGAAAAGTCAAGAAACGAACCAATGTGAAAATATTCGAATTTTCTCCAACAATTAATTAAAGAAAATTATTTTGATATATATATATACATAATTATATATATACACACAAGTGGCTAACCTAGGAGAATGTGCCAAACTTGGTGGCCAAGTTTTGTAAACTCAAGTTAATTTGAAGTAACCAAGGTTAGGCTAGTTAACATATAGTTAAGAAAACTTCTTAGGGAGCTTCCTATTTGACCTTTGGCAATAAAAAGGGACCCAACCCACCTATTCTTCCTCTAAATTTTGTGCATATAGAAAGAGAGAGAGAGAGAGAGAGAGAGAGAGAGAGAGAGAGAACAAAGAAAAGGAAAGAAGAAGAAAGAAGGAGGAGGATTCATGGAGCTTGAAAGCTAAGTCTAAGGTTTTCCATCACCAAGAAACAACTTCTAAATAAGGTAATCAAGACTCTAACACTTCTAATTTTATACATATCAAATACCTCTTTTATTATTTTCAAACACAAATCTAAGATCAAGAATCGAAAACTCAAAAATAATGGTGTCATGGTTAGATTTTTGGGACTGTTCGGTATGAATGTTGAAGTTGTGAGTTGGTGTGGATTTTTCCATAGGTTCCATAGGTTCCATGGCTTCTATAAACTCTGGAACATTGATATATTGAAGTACAAAGCATGTATACAAAGGAAATGGGTCAAAAACTTACACACATGACACTAAGAGGCTAGAACCAAAATAGACCTGAGTTTTCGGCATTTTGAGCTTTCTGTCTTAATCTTTGGAGCGTCATAACTCAATGTAAAAAAATTCTATAAGCGTGTTCTTTATTTTTAGACCTATGTTTTTGTGTTATCTTTCATCCAAAATTGGTTTGAACTCATTTAAGTGAGTGTAACTCGAGATATTATAATTCTACCAAAGTGTGTCAGTTTTAGACCAGTCAACAATGAAAACCTAGAAACCCTAGTTTAAATTGCGATCCGAGCTTTGGCTAAACCATGAAAGTTATAGATAACATGTATATATAGATACCCACCAAATAGGAACCCCGTATATTGAGCTTTTATGGTTCAAAACCCCTTTGAAACTCTCTATTGTGTTTCAGCCCTCAAATGACACCTCTATCACATATTTTTGTGTAGTTCAAAACCCCTATCTTTAGTGACTTACTCCGAAAGTGGTCTACATGAAAATTGTAGCTAACATATTGAACTAATTTTTACCTAAAAATCAGACCTAGATGCCCCGGGAAAGTCTCTCAAAATTGTTTCAAACTCTCTGTCCAAAATCGGCTCTGCTGAGTTTTGGCGGCGGACAAAACCTATTTTATAAAATTTTCAAAAACTCTAACTTCTTCCAATTAACTACCTTTAGCACAAAACATGAAACTTGTAGAGAACATGTTAAAATCGAGCATATGCTAAAATGGGCTCACTTTGAGTTGTTCTCATACCCTAAAACCGAGATCAACATAGACACTTTTCTGACCAACTTTCTGTGTAAGTGCTGAACCATTTTCATTTCCGTCAAGTTTTTCACCTAGTTGCCTTAGGTTTTGACCTTGGTGTAAAACATAAAAGTTGTAGAAAATATTTTAATCCAAATCTTCACCAAAAATCATAATTCAACTCCAAGTCTAAATACCTCAAAATACCGCCGTACCTTGAAATTTAATGATTGGAAGAGAGTAATAAATGGTTAAGTAAAATCCTTAAACAAGGAAAGGATTGGGTGAGTGCGTAGTACTCCTTAAACCTATAAAGAAAGTAACAATGGTCCCTAAAACTAAAGAAAACATTTAATGATTTGAATTGTTTTAATTTCACATGCTAAAAGGGAAAGACTCCGTGTTAACGGTCGAATCGTGTTTTGCTTATTAGGCACGAAGGTAGTAGAATTTGGGGGTTCTGCTTAGCTTACTAGGGGAGGCTCGATTCATACGCATATAATACAAGCTAGGAGTTCTTAGTCATTATTTTGAACTTGAATTTATGTAAATGATGCATGAAAATTCTTTGAAACGCATGTTTTTAACTATGACCAGTTTGACGATCGCGTGAACCTGTTGTTTTTAAAAGTCTTGATGTTTTTAATTCAAGTGTGCTATCCATGATATTTTGAGCTAGCATGATGTTATTATAAAAGTATGGTTAATGTTGTGTGATTGTTCTAAAGTGTCAAAGAACAAGGGTTTCTAGCTCTTTGTATCCCGTTATGAGGGAGGTTACCCAATTATGAATTTTTTATATCTCCCTATAGGGGAGGTTTCCCGTTAAGTGGGGGTTTTGCCTTTAAGGCTTTTGGGCTGAGTCCTAAGTTTTATCACATACCACTCGTGCTTGGTAGAGAGTGGCCCTCATTCTATCATTTTGCTATCCGTGCATTGTGAATTGAGATTGCGGTACTGTCGAAACTCCCGGTCGTGAGGTTAATAACTACTTGGACACTGTTGGGGTTTGATTCTAGTTATGAGAAAGTGGTCATGTATTATAAATTTATGGCGATTGAGTCAAGAACATATTTTTGTTTGCAATACTAAGAAGGTTCTGTATAATCTGTAATATTTTTATGTTCAAGCAAATGTATCAGTTTTAATATTTTCGTGAAAAATGTGATGAACTATTTTTAGAAAGAGTTTTCAGTTATCCTTAACTAAGTAACTATTTTTCTGCTCATGATAATGCTAAGTGCGCTCTCTTGTAACCTCAGTGGTTACAAATACCAAGAACGGCTAGGAGTTGGTCCACCACAGGCATCGTCGAGTAGTTTTTGTTTTGGTATTGGGAATTATCTTGGTTCAATTTTCTTTTGTTTAGGTTTTAGTTTTGGTAGAGTTTCATGTATAAGACCCTAAAGGTTTTTAATGTTTTAGAAGTAATGTATACCTTAGGAATGGCAAATTCCTAGTGACTCATGTATACCTTTTTTGACATTAAGGTGTTGTGATTGTTTAGAAATTCTTGTTTGGTCTCTTAATATCTTTATCCCTTATCTTTCTCTTTGGCCGCCGATTTGTGGTGGGATCACATCCTTTTGTTCAGATCTGATGCCTTGCGGGAGGGGTGTGTTACATATTTGTTCCCTGTAATAAGAGATCTATCGACATAAATAGATTTTATTTTCGTGAAGAGGTTGGACAAATATTTGAGGTTGATGAAATTGATCCCTCCAAAATCTTAGAGGCTAACTCTCTCAAACTAGAAATGAGAATCCTTCCCCACATGATCAACCATATCTTTCCGCCACAAATGGGGAAGTTTAGGGATGTCTCATACATACACATTTTCATAATGTGGTGTATTTTAGAACAAAAGAACCTTGATCTAGGGTTTCTCTTTATTTCTGGCATGCTCCAATCACATGGCAAATCTAACTCCTCCCTCCCCCATGATATGTTCTTGACAAAAGTTTTTGCCATTTTGGCATTAACCTCTCAACTGAAAAAATGATCCCTTTTTCCAAACATGACCTGTATGGGGCTTCTACTTTGAAACATATGCAAATTTTCAAAATTAACGGAGTTTGGATCACCCGCCGTGGTACTCCATCAATTCCTAGAAATCCCTTTGCCTCACGAGACTTCTCTCCTATTAAAGTAGATTTTGATTCTCCTACTCCACCATCCACTGAAATGGACACATTAGAACCTTTCCCTGCTCCCTCTCATGCTACTCCTCCTCCTGCACATGTTGATGCTCTATCTGCTCCTCCTACCTCCTCTACTTCTTCTCTTGTTGATCTTTCTAAAGTAATTTCTTTGGTTAAGGGCTTATCCTCTTCCTTAACCTCTTTCCAAAACAAGGTCGATCAAGGCCCATTTGACCTCAATAGCACCATATCCTCTTTATCTGACAAGGTCAAGCATTTGGACAAGACTAATCGTGGCCTTCGACGTGACGATAAAAATGCAACAGATACTGGGAGAGCCCTTTACAAGACAATGGATGACAGCATTGTCTTCATAGTCAACTGTAATAAGGGGATCCTTCTGTAGGTTCACAAAGAATATGACCAAGGCGTTATCACAGCAGTTCAAGCCAACTCCCAAAAAGTTAAAGAGCATCTCAAATGATTACAAGATGCTTAGGGCAAGCAGTTTAAGCCAAAGGAATCAAAAGAAGAAAAAACTGCACGGTTGAAGCGTGAAGCATATTTGGCTCTTGCTGCTACCTTGGATGCCATGACTGTTGCGAAAAAGAAGGCTGAATGCACATATTCCTCCAAAGAAAAAGCCTCTCTGAGATACGCTAGAAGCAAGAAGAGAAGAAGAAATTTAAAAAATTTACGAATGATCAATAACTTCAACCCTTTCATGATTTCAAAAGGAGAGAAGAAAGGTAAAGAGGGGGAGACGAAGTGAAAGAAGAAGTAAAACATTTACAAACATTTATCATTTAGTAGTTTTTTATGGTTTAATATGAAGGAGAAGTTGTAACTTTAACATACATTGTTTTTTAGAAGATTGATTGTGTGTTGAATGATTTGAATGGTTTGAACATATTATCTTTTGTGAGTATGAATGAATGTTTGGGATTTAAGCTATCTTATATCTTGTTGTGAATGTCAAAGCCTTTTTGACATCATATGATTGGTAGCATATATTCTATGATTGATGTTTAGGATTTAAAAATCACTTTGCACGTATTTGATTTGATGCTCAAATTTTAAATAAATTGATAATGCTTCTGAATAAAAATTGAAAATCATCTTAAAAATGCATATTACACTGTTTATTGAATGCCTAGTTGTTGTGATTACATATCCTGATTATGGCATAACAATAAGAGGAGAAATCTTGTTGAAAATCTTTTTAAGTATTTTCTAAAAAATATTAAAATTATTATAATCATCAAAAAAATAGGAGATTGTTAGCCCAAGGGCTTTTTAATTAGATTTTGATGATTTTCATAATTTATTTTTTAAAAATAAATTGATTTAAAAAGATAATATTTAATATTTTTAAAAAGATAGTGTTGACACAGTATAACAAATGAGTTGAGACATTTAGCCATATGAGATGACTCATCTCTCAAGAAGATTAACACTTAAGTATTCTTGAATGAGAATATTGTGTGTTGACCTAATTGATATTTGAGTCAACAGCTTAAGGAAAAGAATAATTGAAGATATCAAGTGTGTCAACACCTTTGAGCAATTGAGTTGACACCCTAACATGCTTATTGAAGATGTTTCAGGTATTTAATTTTGAGTTGACACAAATGAAATTTGAGTCGGCACAAAAGAGTCGAGTTTTTCTGCACTCAAAAAGGGTCGACACAAACTAAGTTTGAGTCGATATAAAGTGTTTCTTCACTTTGGTTATTCAAAATTTTGAGTCGACACAAATTTCAAATAAGTCAACACAAAAGTACCGAGGTCGCCTGCAGAATTTGTGAGTCAACAAAATTATTGAGCCCGCCTGAAAAAATTTTGAGTCGATACCAAACTCAAATTAAGTCGACACAAAATTACCGAGGGTTCCTGCACTTTTTAGTGTCAACACCAAAGGCAACAAAAGTCGACACAAAAAGGCCCTCCCGAAAAGTTGAAAAACAAAATGAGTCGACACCAAAATTATTCATGTCAACACCGTTGTGTTGGTGAGAAGAATGCAGAAATAGTGTCAACACGTACGAAGATTAGAGTCGACCCAATCACTTGAAGAACCCTGCCCTAGACATTTTGTGTCGACCTAAAACCCATCTGTGTCGACACCTATGACAGATTCAAATTTCACTGCAGAGTTCAATAGTTGAATTTTTTGCATTTGATGCTTCCACCTACCTCCAACGGTTATGAAACCTCAAGAACTTATATAAGAAGTTACTCCTCAACATTTAATAGTCCTAGAGACCTATATTCACTGTTGTATTGCTTGATTCAAAGTCAAATCCTTCAAACTCTCATTTATTGTTCATAATTTCAGCTCTTGTAACTCATCTATTTACCTTTCATTTATTGCCAATCATTTCCGTAAAGAGAGTCAATGATACTCATTAATACATCCCATTTATTGTATCCAAGGGTAATTTTGAGTGAGTGGGTAAATTTAATCAAAGAAGAACTCAAGAGATTAGAAGAAAAATAGGGGCGTGTTTTTTGTAGGCTCGTCTTGAAGTTGTAAAAGTTTTGAATACACCCGTAGGCATTATGGTTTAGTGAAATTCTCAAGGGGAGTCTTGAGGAGTGGACATAGGCTTGGAAGAAGCCGAACCACTATAAATTTTGGTGTCTAGTTCATTTTCTCTATCCCTAACCTCTTTAATATTTTCACTGCTTTATTCTTTGTTTATACTTGCTGCATTTGTTTGTAATATTAAAAAAAATTTGAAAAGATTTTAAAATTGTTCTTATCTTTTTAAGACCCAATGCGTCCCTCTTTTTGGGTTGCTTAGAATTAACAGAAAGCATCTATCAATGGCAGGGAGAGTGGTTCTGATAAAAGCCTTTCTATCTAATATTCTAGCTTATTTTCTTTCTCTATGCAAGATGCCATAACAAGTCAGGAAAAATTTTGATCAAATATAGAGAAATTTTCTATGGGGAGAGGAGGAAGACATGAGAAAATTACAAATGTTGTCATGGGAGAAGGTCATAACCAACTTGGCCCAAGGTGATCTGGGCATATGGGATTTGAAAAGCATGAATTTGGCCCTGCAATGGTGGTGAAGGTTTACCTAAGATAAGAAAGCTCTATGGAGAAGGTTCACTCACCAGTTGTATGGAATAAGAGAACGTAGTTGGCTCCTCGAGGTGAAAGCCAAACACAGAGTAAGTAGGCTATGGACAGATATCCTAGTTGTTGGAAAGGTGAACACAGAAGTCGGAGTCCTATTAAGTAAAATGATGTGGCTGCAATTAGGCAATAGGGTGGAGTCAAGTTTCTAGCATGACGCATGGTTGGGTCAAAGAAGTTTGTCCCATTCTCACCAAAGACTTTATCTTCTTGCAAAGGATAAGCATATCACAATGGCTAACTTCTATAACAAGTTTATGCATCCAGTTGAGGTGGATTGTTTCGGAAGATCCCTCTTCTCTTGGGAAGATGAGAGTTGGGCAGATTTGGAGGAGACACTGAGATCAAGACATATAGATGGGCAAAAACTGGACAGCTACATTTGGAAAGGAGATTCTAGTTATGCCTTTTCATGTGATCCCTACGCAAGCAAATGGAGAATGACCGTAAGAGAAAGAAAGCTTGTGTAAGTAAAATTTGGAAGATCTCAGCTCCCTCGAAGAGTTTTGTTGCTGAGCTGGATGGCAATTCAAAACAAAATTTTCACCAAACGAAATCTTGCTAGAAGGAAAGTTCTCAAACCATGAATCAACCTAAGGTGTTCTTTCTGTAACCAGGCAGAGAAATCTTCTTATCATATCTTTGCGAACTATTTAGTTGCTTGGAAAGTCTGGTCTTCTCTGTTGTTATGGTGGAATAGGCAGTGGGCCTCTCCTGGAACCCTGCGAGGGCTCTCCAAATCATGGGTGAGGAGTAAAGAAAAATCTTTGAAGGGACAATTATGGAACTCAACCTTCATAGCAGGTGTTTGGTCTCTGTGGCTGTTTAGAAATAGGCTGGTGTTTGATCACATTAGGTTTGAAGTTGCAGGAGTAAGTTTTGTAGGGTTAAGGATGTGGTTTTCAACCTTTTGTCAGTTACCCATTAACTAGTATTATCTTCCCCGTTGATCTCTCACCAACAGGGAGTGGTATGTTTTCTTGAGGTGTTTGGTCTTCAGGTTTCTTTTTTTCTTTCTTGGTTCATTCTTTGTTTTTTTGTTTTTTGTTTTTTCTTAGTTGAGAGTTGCTAGCTTTACCGAAAACTTCTACCAAAAAATTTGGGAGCTGCTAGACTTTTCGTTTTTGAGTTTTTTTATTATTTTTTTATTAATTTTTTTATACTGCCAAAAATTAAAAGATTAATACAAAATATGAAAAAATTTCTCATTTTTTTATTTTGTTACTTATTTTAGAAAATAGTCATTTCAAAATTTTTATAAGAATTTTTTTTTTGTCTTTAGTGAGCTTTTTTAAGTGGGGTAATATTGGATTGAGATTTTCATGTGAATAGTAGAATGATAAATAAATAATAAAAAAAATTGAACTAACACGTAATGGTTCGAATATTCGTAGAGGAAAATAAGAAATGATTTACAGCCCAAAAGAAATCGAGATGAAAATAAGGACGCGCGCACACACATCTGAGCTTTGAAAATTCTCGGAGAGCATTCGCTCGATGCTTTCTTGAAGATGATTCTGGACTGTTTGGCCTAATAATTGTCCACACAAACACAAAATCAAGTCAACAAAAAATGAACCAGATAATTACCTTGCAAATAAATGACGAAATCTGAGAAACTGAACCAGTGAGAATGTTCACACATACATACACACAAGTGAGAATGTTTTCACAATTGTTAACACTGAGAATGTTCTCACTATTTTTAACATTGAGAATGTTCTCACTATTTTTTACTTCGGATGCAATTAATTTATTATTTTGATCTTTTTTATATATATTTATGATCGAAACTATTTGTTATGTAATATTTATTAAGTAGATTATTTTGATAAAAAATTAAATTAATTAGACATTAATAGTTTTGTGGATAGATCACATTTGTTGAAATATAAATGAATGGTAATATAATTTTACAAAAATAATGATAAACAAAAATAATCAAATCATGTAGTTAAAAATATTCAATTAATCTAATTTTTTATGTTAGTAATAAAATTAATAAATATTACAAAATAAACTATTTTATTATAGAAATATATTAAAAAACACAATATATAAAATCTTTTTTTCCATAATCAAAGTATAAAAATATTTAATAACTTTCGGTAGAATTCTTCTGAAGGAATAGCTTTCCCATTTTTTGTTTGGTTGCTGTCAGTATAGTAGTGGTTGTTCTGTATGGTGCTCTTGTTTTGTTCTTCTATAATACATTTTGCTTTTAGCTGTTCGGGAAAAAAAAAAGAAGCTATTTTATAAGAGGTGGTAAAATAAAATAAAATCAAAAATAAAAATTAAAAATAAAACTTAGATGTTCAGAATTTGCATATCTCAATGTACTCATATTTTTTCTATGTGCCAAAATTACATTATATCAATTTATAAATTAAAAAATAATAATTTTACTTAATAGAGAGTTTAGAAAACATAAAAACTTAGAATGGATATTAATTTTAAAATTGTTTGTATTTATAATAATCATCATTAAAAATAATATTAAATTTTAATTATTTAAAAATTTCTAATTGGAGGATTTTGAATAATAAATTTTTTAAATAAGCTTGGCACTTACAGTTGAAATTTGAATTCTTTTTTCAAAATATATATTAAACAATGAATAAAATTAGAACGACAATTAACCATTAATATCAATGTTTAAATTCTTTTAGATGTAAAATTTTTCAAAACCCTATATGAATAACCCTATTTGAAGATTACATTTATATTTTAAATTTTAAACATTACAAAAAAATTGATACCATTATAAACAATGACCAATACACTTGGTGAGTGTTTTTAAATTAGATTTTATAAAGAAATAAAATTTAAAAGGCTTTAGAATATTACTATATATGTAAAAATCTAATTCTATCGTACTTCTCTATTTAGTTGTTGATATGAGAGTAATTTATTTTTAATATTAAGAAAACACCAAATATAATAAAAAAATAATATATAATAGTACCAAACATAATAGGAAAGATAAATTTGCGCAGGAATTTGGAGAGAGATTAGGAAGTTCCCAAATATTAAGGAATGTGCTAACTAATAGAATTTTAGAAATAATTTTAAATTCTAAAAATAACTAGTTGAAGGAGTTAGCCAATTATATATTTTAAAAATAATTTTAATAAAAAAATAAAAAATAATTACAAGTTTTGGAGCTCTTGAGAAATTCTCCCAAAAAAAATCACTTTTCGTTAATATATATATATATATATATATATATATAATATTATAAAAAAAACATCATCATTCTTATGGGTTCAAAATTTTCAATCTAACTTCTATATTTTTAAAAAATTTTAAACTTTTTATTTTTTATCAAAGAGAACAATGAGAAGTTAATCAGAACTATAATATTTTGAAACTAAATCTCGAATGTGATCTGAAATCAATGTGGTCCAAATTCACCTTCCTTCTATCAAGAGTGCTAGTCTTGAAAGATCATGAGCTCCACTATTACCCTGTCTCTTGATATGAGTGCACATAAAAGTAGAAATAGACCGAATAAGCTCACGGCTTTCATCTAGGATATTGCCAATGTGGGAGAGGTTTTTGTCATCCGAGTTGAGAGCATTAAACACCTTTATGGAATCTCTTTCTAGATATACTAGTTTTAACCTTCTATGCACAGCAAAACATAAAGCAAAGATTGCTCTAGCGGCTTCCGCATGGTTAGCGTTCCAAGAGTTCCTAATATGCATAATCCCCGCAGCGTTGGGCTTGCCCTGATCATCTCTAGCTATGAAGCCTAGTCCAGCCCTTTCATCCTTGCATCTCGCCCCATCAAAATTTATCTTTATGAAGTCCCTTGTCAGGTGATTCCACTTCACCAGATGTTGAGTTAATTGGGGTCTCCCACTGCTAGTGGATGCCGTGGTGTTGGAGTGGGCCCACATTTTCCCAGCTAGGGAAATAATGTCCCCAGGCTCTTTAGGAGCCTCTGTTGTGTGGCTTATCAGTCTAGAATTCTTCTCAAGCCAGAGTCTCCAACTGTTCATGCAAAAAAGGCTAAATGCATTCTTATAAGGATTACGGCTCACCAACTCAACTCACAATCGAAAATCCCCTCTTCTTGCTAAGTGATGCTAATCGCCCCATGTTAGGGACTTGATTCCACTCCTAATTAGCAAATGTACAATCCTTCATACAATGAAGAATCGTTTCCACTTGCTACCCACACCAAGTATGCGAGGGATCGTGAATTATTTTCTTTCTAAAGAGGTGTTCTCATCTGTAGAATATTTGTCACGACCCATTTATTAGAATGGCATCCGTGACCGGCCAGTGAGTTAAAATTCACTCAATACCTCTTGTTTTGAAAACTCTTTTGATTTATTTTAGTATAAAATAACGTTCTTTTATTGATTTCACAAAATTATCCCAACAATCTTTTCAAAAATTTTCAGAGCATACTAGTGCATATATTAGAAAATATTCACACACCATCCAATTTTCAAATATGCATCAGCAAGAAGAAAAGAAGAAAAACATCCACTCCAGCCAGCTCATTTAAGCATCACTCTGAAACCTAAAACATGATTTCAACAATCATTGGCAAAGTTAGTGTGAGTACATAGGTATCTGAATTATTACTCGCCTTTCATTTCTAAAATAATATCAAATTAAACGATTTTACCAACAATCTGGGGAGCTACCCCGCAGTGGAAATGATCATTCCCTAGTCACCTGGCCGTGACCCGCCGCTCTTATTACATCACCTCGCTGGTATTTTTATCATCTCACAACGACCGAGACGCCGTTTAAACTATTATTCTTATCTTTATAATATTCATAATTGCATAATCATTTTCAACTAGTATCATTAGTGGTGCACTTCAAGATCGTTATAAAGTGATAATCGAAAGCTAAACTAATCAGATATCATAAGATTCACCTGACATTTGTAAAAGTCAGTAAATATTTGCTCAAAAATTTCAAATCTAAACAACATAAGAATACAAGTGTCGGTACAATATTTATACCTTGTTACCATCTAAAATAATTTATAGCCAAAACTATGCTAAAAAAATATTTATTTCTTTAAGAGAAATTTTAGTCAAATCGTTAAGTTTAAAATTTAGGTTCAAAACTATAATATTTATTTTAAAACTACAAACTTATTTTGATATAAATATTTTAAATTTCATGAATTTTTTTTTTTTTTGAATTATGTTTATTTAAAAAACTTAGTTTAACAAGAAAATCCTTCAAGTTATTTTATTCTAAAATACCCATATATATATCACAACTTGTTTTATCTAACTAGCATCTATAACAAAATTCTTTTTAAGTAATAATGTTCACGTAGTAACTTTT
>JAOTRH010059776.1:0-14746 GCA_034768845.1 Heliamphora exappendiculata
AGCAACCGCTGTGTTACCGCTTATCCAAGACCCACCACTTGTTGCGTCATTAAGATTTGTTGTCAGACCAACACATACGATACCGGTACCTGTAATCGAAGCCGGCAGCGCATTTACTGTCACGATGCGTGTAGCATAGCAGCCTGTTGCTACAGTATAAGATATTGTAGCTGTTCCGGCACCATTACCCGTCACAACGCCACTTGCATCGACCGATGCGATACCGCTGTTGCTGCTGCTCCAGGTACCACCAGATGTGGTTTCGCCAAGTGTGGTAGTCAATCCATTACAAACACTTGCCGTACCTGTAATCGCAGCAGGAGTATTGTTTACGGTAATCACGACGGAGGCTGCGCAACCAGTAGACAATGTATAAGAAATAATAGTTGTTCCTGCGGCAACACCACTTACAATGCCGGTAGCAGAGGTGATTGTTGCTACACCTGTAGCCGAGCTTGTCCATGTACCGCCGGATGTGCCATCTGTAAGCGTAATAGTGGCGCCACTACAAACACTACCAGCCCCTGAAATAGAAGAAGGTAACGGATTGACTGTAACAACTACAGTGCTGGCACAGCCTGTGCCCAAGGTATAGCTGATAGTAGTAGTACCGGCTGAAACGCCACTTACCGATCCTGAGCTATTCACAGTAGCCACAGAAGTAAAGCTGCTGCTCCACGTGCCGCTGGATGTGCCATCAGTCAGGCTAACAGAACTTCCGGCACAAACATTGAGCGAACCGCTGATAGCTGCGGGTAAAGAATTAATAGTAACCACTGCGGTCACAATACAACCCAGGGATGAAGTGTAGCTAATTATAGCAGTACCCGCAGCTACGCCGGTCACTACGCCTGTAGCACTATTGATGTTAGCTATTGTTGTAGATCCGCTGCTCCACGTGCCGCCAGTAGTTACATCGCCAAGTGTGGTAGTTGCGCCTACGCAGGCACTGAGCGTACCTGATATTGCCGCAGGCAACGGATTAACGGAAACCGTTGCATTCGTAGATGAGGAGCAACCCAGGAGAGAATATGTTGTAGTATAGGTATTCACACCTGCCGATGCGCCACTCACATATACCGTTGCTGCACCTGTGCCAGATGTGTATGCCGTTGTCAGGCTGGCATTGGTATACAGGTTTGTCGTGGGGCTCCATGTCGGAGTCACCGTTGCTGTGGAGCTGATCACCACATTGTCTATGTATGTGTTATCTCCATCTTGTGCATTACCCGACAAGAGCACGTAGTTCGTAGTACCATTGTAGGTAGATGGAATGGTAGCTGTATACTGGAACCACCCGCTGGTAGCAGTAGTGGATGTGCCGCTGATGCTCCCCGAGGTGCCTGCGCAGGTACCACAACGTGGCACAAAGCCCAGGAGTGTACCGCCTGTAGTAGAGTTAGTAGTATTCACATACACGTTGATACCTTCTGCGGTATATGATGATGTGTTGTATGCCGATACATCGCGATACAGCCAGAAGCTGATCGTACCCGCCGACTGACCTGCCATGCTGAATGATGGAGAGCATAATGCAGAACCACCAGATACGATACTGAAGCTATTGAACTCCGCCACATATGTGCCGTTCTGTGCAGCGCCTACAGATGGGTTGGTAGCAGCTGCACCGGTGGGATTCAGCCAGTATGAAGATGTGCCCGATATGGTCCATCCTCCTGTTGTGAGACCGCTTTCAAAGCTCTGCGATATACTCACAGAAGGATAGGCAGCAACACTAAACGAGGTGCTGCTACCCTGGCATATCGAGGCTGATACCGGTGTAACCACAGGAGAAGAAACCGAAAGATTGTTTACGGTAACCACAGCTGTTACCGGTGAGCCACAGCCGGTAAAATAGCTGATGGTGGCAGTTCCCGATGCAATACCGGTAACGACGCCTGATGAAGAGCCTATTGTAGCAACAGCTATAGCCCCGCTGCTCCATGTACCGCCACCCGTAGCGTCTGTAAGAGTAAGTGCGCTGCCTACGCAAACGGCACCAGCTCCTGCAATTGCAGCAGGAGAGGAAGAAATGACATTAATTGTTGTAGTTGCAGCCGGGGTGCAGCCATTGGTATAAGTAATGACCACAGTGCCACCAGATACGCCGGTAACCACACCGGTAGCAGAGCCCACTGTAGCCACACTCGTAGAACCACTTATCCATGAGCCACCGGTCACCGCATCGTTAAGCGATATAGTAGAACCACTGCAAACCGTAGTGGCTCCGGTAATCGCTGCAGGCAGCGCATTTATCGTCACGGTTTTGCTCGCCGCAGCTCCGCAACCATTTGCATATAATATTACTGCCGTACCGCCCGATACACCGGTAACCACTCCTGTGGCACTGCCTACAGTGGCGACAGATGTATTGCTGCTGCTCCACGTTCCTCCCGTGGAGGCATTGCTTAATGTTATTGTTGCACCTGTGCAAATCGAGGATGTACCACCCCCTATTGCAGCGGGAGCTGCATTGACGGTCACTACTGCCGATACTCCGCTGCCGCAACCGTTGTTGTATGAGATGGTTGTGGTGCCCTGGGATATGCCGCTCACTATGCCGCTGGTGCTACCTATTGTAGCTACCGAGGCTGCGCTGCTTATCCAGCTGCCGCCGCTTACTGCGTCGCTCAGGGTGGTTACTGATCCTGCACATACGTTCATCACGCCGCTTATCGCTGATGGTGTGCTGTTAACGGTCACTGTCTTTACTGCTGCTGTGCAGCCGTTGCCGAGGTCATAGCTGATGGTCGATATGCCGGTCGATATGCCGGTGACTACGCCGCTGGCATCTACGGTGGCTATGCTGGTATTATTGCTGCTCCAGCTGCCGCCGCTTACTGCGTCGCTCAGGGTGGTGCTGCTGCCTACGCAGGCTATTGCTGACCCGGTTATTGCGCCGGGAGATGCGAGTACGGTTATGCTGGTCACTACGGGGCTGCCGCAGCCGTTGCTGTATGTGATGTTTGCAATGCCTGCCGATACGCCGGTGACGATGCCGCTGGTGGTGCCTACTGTGGCTATGCCGGTGGCACCGCTGGTCCAGTTGCCTACGCCGCCGCTGTTGCTCAGGGTGCTGCTGGCGCCGCTGCACACTGTGGTGCTGCCGCTCGTTGTGCCGGGAAGGCCGTTGACTGCAAATATGGCTATGGCGGGGCAGCCACCCAGGGTGTAGCTGATGGTGGTGGTGCCTACTGTGCTGCCGGCGGTGACTACGCCGCTGCCGTCTATCGTGGCGATGCTGGTATTGCTGCTGCTCCAGCTGCCGCTGCCGGTGGCATCGCTCAGGGTGCTGCTGCCGCCTGCACAGGCGCTCAGGGTGCCGCTGATGGCGGCGGGGGCTGAATTGATGGTGAGTATGCTGGTGGTATAGCAGCCGGTGCTTATTGTGTATGTTATTCTCGAGGTACCTACGGCGACGCCGGTGACGATGCCGCTGGTGGCGTCTACTGTGGCTACGCTGGTATTGCTGCTGCTCCAGCTGCCGCCTGCCGTAGCATCGCTGTACGTGGCCGTAAGGGCAACACACAATGTGGACGCGCCGCTGATCGTGGCGGGCAATGGATTAACGGTGACTACAGTTGTGGCCAAACACCCTGATGCTATATAGCTGATCGTGGCGGTGCCGGCGCTGGCGCCGCTGAGTACGCCGGTGCCTGATACTATGGTGGCTATGCCGGTGCTGCCACTGCTCCATGTACCGCCGCTGGTAGCATCGGTAAGGGTGGCGCTACTGCCAGCACAAACTACGGTCGTCCCGCCTATCGTGGCAGGAAGACTGTTTACCGTAACTATTACGCTTCGTGCACAACCTGTGCTTAATACATAGCTAATGTTTGTGGTACCTGCTGAAACTCCGGTTATCACACCCGATGGGCTGATACCGGCAATAGAAGAGAAGTCGCTGCTCCATGATCCGCCGCTCGTACCATCTGTAAGCGTTGCCGTAGAGCCCACACAAACCGCGGTTGTACCGCTGATGGTGGCGGGCAATGGATTAATGGTCATTACTGCTGTGCTGTAACAACCGGTTGATGTGAGTGTGAAGGTGACCGTAGCCGTGCCTGCTGTAGCACCGGTTACAATACCTGTAGCTGTTGTTATTGTGGCATTTGAGTTACTAATGCTCCATGTGCCCGTACCGGATACATCAGACAATGTTGTAGAAGAACCTACGCAGGTAGTGAGCGTGCCGGATATTGCTGCGGGTAAAGGATTAACGGTAACCGTAGCATTCGTAGATGAGGAACAACCCAAAAGAGAATATGTCGCAGTATAGGTATTAACACCTGCACTTGCCCCACTCACATATACCGTTAATGCGCCCGAGCCTGATGTGTATGCTGTTGTCAGTCCGGCATTGGTATACAAGTTTGTCGTAGGGCTCCATGTAGGGGTCACCGTTGCTGTGGCACTGATCACCACGTTATCGACATACACATTATCTCCATCCTGTGCATTACCAGAAAGCAACACATAATTCGTTGAGCCATTGTAGGTAGATGGGATAGTAGCCGTATACTGGAACCACCCGCTGGTAGCTGTAGTGGATGTGCCGCTGATGCTGCCTGAGGTGCCTGCACAGTTACCGCAACGAGGCACAAAGCCCAGCAGCGTACCACCAGTAGTGGAGTTAGTCGTATTAATATAGAGATTGATACCCTCTGCTGTGTATGATGAAGTATTGTATGCCGATACATCGCGATACAGCCAGAAGCTGATCGTACCCGCCGACTGACCTGCCATGCTGAATAATGGAGAGCACAATGCAGAACCACCAGATACGATACTATAGCTGTTGAACTCAGCCACATATGTGCCGTCTTCTGCAGCGCCGATAGATGGATTAATAGCAGATGCACCGGTTGGGTTCAACCAGTTTGACGCAGTGCCGGATATGGTCCATCCACCTGTTGTAAGACCGCTTTCAAAGCTCTGGGATATATTCACAGAAGGATATGCCGCAACACTAAGAGCGCTACTGCCGCCAAGGCACATAGATGCCGAAGATGGGCTGATGACAGGAGATGAAACACTAAGGTTATTTATTGTCACTACCGTAGTAGCAGCTGTGCCGCAGCCGGTAGAATAGCTGATGGTGGCAGTTCCCGATGCGATACCGGTAACAATACCTGTAGCTGCATCTACCATTGCTGTTGCAGTGCTGCCGCTACTCCAGGTGCCAAACAGCGATGCATCCGAAAGGGTCATAGTCTGCCCAACACAAGCCATAGACGCACCAGAAATAGTTGCCGGTGTAGTAGAAACAGTTATGAGCTTTGAAGCAATACCACAGCCATTGTTATATGAAATGGTAACGGTACCCTGGGCTACGCCGGTAACCACACCCGAGGAAGATCCTACGGTAGCTGTAGCCGTATTGCTACTGCTCCACGTACCACCGGTAGATGCTTCTGTAAGTGTAATAGTAGCAGATGTGCATACAGAGGAAGACCCTGCTATTGTTACAGGTGCATTATTTACAGTCACCACTTTGGTTGCTGCACTGCCACAGCCATTCAGATACACTATGGTCGCAGTGCCTTGTGCCACACCAGTCACTATACCTGTGGTACTACCCACAGTGGCTATAGATGTGTTTATGCTGCTCCAGGTACCGCCGGTAGATGCATTTGTGAGTGTAGTTGTTCCACCTGTACAAGCTATAGCAGTGCCCCCTATTGCAGCGGGAGCTGCATTGACGGTCACTACTGCCGATACTCCGCTGCCGCAACCGTTGTTGTATGAGATGGTTGTGGTGCCCTGGGATATGCCGCTCACTATGCCGCTGGTGCTACCTATTGTAGCTACCGAGGCTGCGCTGCTTATCCAGCTGCCGCCGCTTACTGCGTCGCTCAGGGTGGTTACTGATCCTGCACATACGTTCATCACGCCGCTTATCGCTGATGGTGTGCTGTTAACGGTCACTGTCTTTACTGCTGCTGTGCAGCCGTTGCCGAGGTCATAGCTGATGGTCGATATGCCGGTCGATATGCCGGTGACTACGCCGCTGGCATCTACGGTGGCTATGCTGGTATTATTGCTGCTCCAGCTGCCGCCGCTTACTGCGTCGCTCAGGGTGGTGCTGCTGCCTACGCAGGCTATTGCTGACCCGGTTATTGCGCCGGGAGATGCGAGTACGGTTATGCTGGTCACTACGGGGCTGCCGCAGCCGTTGCTGTATGTGATGTTTGCAATGCCTGCCGATACGCCGGTGACGATGCCGCTGGTGGTGCCTACTGTGGCTATGCCGGTGGCACCGCTGGTCCAGTTGCCTACGCCGCCGCTGTTGCTCAGGGTGCTGCTGGCGCCGCTGCACACTGTGGTGCTGCCGCTCGTTGTGCCGGGAAGGCCGTTGACTGCAAATATGGCTATGGCGGGGCAGCCACCCAGGGTGTAGCTGATGGTGGTGGTGCCTACTGTGCTGCCGGCGGTGACTACGCCGCTGCCGTCTATCGTGGCGATGCTGGTATTGCTGCTGCTCCAGCTGCCGCTGCCGGTGGCATCGCTCAGGGTGCTGCTGCCGCCTGCACAGGCGCTCAGGGTGCCGCTGATGGCGGCGGGGGCTGAATTGATGGTGAGTATGCTGGTGGTATAGCAGCCGGTGCTTATTGTGTATGTTATTCTCGAGGTACCTACGGCGACGCCGGTGACGATGCCGCTGGTGGCGTCTACTGTGGCTACGCTGGTATTGCTGCTGCTCCAGCTGCCGCCTGCCGTAGCATCGCTGTACGTGGCCGTAAGGGCAACACACAATGTGGACGCGCCGCTGATCGTGGCGGGCAATGGATTAACGGTGACTACAGTTGTGGCCAAACACCCTGATGCTATATAGCTGATCGTGGCGGTGCCGGCGCTGGCGCCGCTGAGTACGCCGGTGCCTGATACTATGGTGGCTATGCCGGTGCTGCCACTGCTCCATGTACCGCCGCTGGTAGCATCGGTAAGGGTGGCGCTACTGCCAGCACAAACTACGGTCGTCCCGCCTATCGTGGCAGGAAGACTGTTTACCGTAACTATTACGCTCTGTACACAACCTGATGTAGTTGTATACGTGATATTGGCTGTACCGGCAGAAACACCCGATACAACTCCTGAAGTATTAATCGAAGCAACAGAAGTAAAATCACTCAGCCATGTACCACCGGTTGGGGTTGAGCTGAGGGTAGATGTAGCACCTACGCAAACTGCTGCCGAGCCACTGATAGCCGATGGCAGCGCATTTATAGTAACTATAGCTGTTTGCTGACAGCCCGTTGAAGTCAATGTAAACGTAACCGTTGCGGTACCTGCAGTTACGCCGGTTACTACACCAGTCGATGCATTGACAGAAATATTGCCTGAGCTTGTAGCCCATGTGCCCGACCCCGAGGCATCAGACAAAGAAGTAGTGCTACCGGCACATACACTTAATGTACCTGATATAGCTGCTGGCAAGGGATTAACAGTTACTGTAGCTGTGCTGCTCGCGGTACAACCAGACACACTGCTGGTAGCTGTATATGACGCTACGCCGGCACTTGCACCGCTTACATATACCGTTGCTGCGGCACTGCCTGTGTATGATGTAGTAAGGCCAGCGTTTGTATACAAATTTGTAGAAGGGCTCCATGTTGGTGCACCCAACGCAACGGAGCTGATCACTACGTTATCGACATACACATTATCTCCATCCTGTGCATTACCATACAGCAAAACATAGTTGGTAGCGCCGCTATAACCAGAAGGAATGGATGCGGTGTATTGGTACCAGCCACTGGTAGAGGTGGTAGAAGTACCGCTGATGCTGCCTGAGGTACCTGCACAGTTACCACAACGAGGCACAAAGCCCACTAATGTGGCTCCTGTAGTAGAGTTAGTGGTATTGACATATAGATTGATACCCTCAGCTGTGTATGATGAACTATTGTATGCTGCCACATCTCTATACAGCCAGAAGCTGATCGTACCTGTTGCCTGGCCTACCATGCTGAAAGATGGTGAACACAGCGCAGAACCACCCGATAAAATACTGTAGCTGTTGAACTCAGCTACATAAGTTCCATTTTGTGCAGAACCAATTGTTGGGTTGGTAGCAGATGCACCGGTTGGGTTCAGCCAATACGAAGATGTACCTACTATTGTCCAGCCACTTGAAGTAAGACCACTTTCAAAGCTCTGGGATATGCTCAACGGCGATACCGTAGTTACTGTCAGTGCAGTACTGCCGCCCTGACATATAGCAACCGATGACGGACTGATAACAGGTGCTGAAGGAATAGAATTATTGACGGTTACGATTATTGATACGCTCGTGCCACAGCCTGTTGAATAGCTGATCACCGATGTGCCTGCGGCTATTCCCGTAACAACACCACTGGCAGCAGCTATGGTAGCCACGCTTGTAGTTACGCTGGACCAGGTACCAAATGATGAAGCGTCTGACAGAGTAGCCGTTTGGCCAACACATGCAGTAGCAGAACCAGTAATAGAACCTGGCGTTGTGAGCACAGTAACCACTTTAGTTACAGCACCACAAGTACCCGAATAAGAAATAGTAACCGTGCCTTGTGCAACACCGGTTACTATACCCGATGAAGACCCTACCGTAGCAGTAGCAGTATTACTGCTGATCCAGCTGCCGCCGGTAGATGCTTCCGCAAGTGTAATAGTAGCTGATGTACAAACAGAGGATGCTCCTGTTATCGCCACAGGTGCATTATTTACAGTCACCGCTTTAATAACAGCACTTCCGCAGCCATTGCTATAGGTAATATTTGCTGTACCCTGGGTCACGCCTGTCACCACACCTGTTGTGCTCACTACAGTTGCAACCGACGTGCCGCCACTGCTCCAGGTACCCCCGGCAGACGCATCGCTGAGCGTTGTCGTTGCACCGCTGCATACAGATGCAGTACCGGATATTGCAGCAGGAGTAGCATTTACGGTCATTACCGCTGTTGCCGTTCCACATCCGTTGGTATATGAAACAACGACTGTTCCTTGGGCCACACCGGTAACAATGCCGGTGGCGCTGCCTACTGTTGCTACCGAAGGTGTTGCACTACTCCATGTACCGTCAGTGAAAGATTCTAGTAAAGTGGCCGTTGCTCCGGTACATATAACCGTCGCTCCTACAATGCCTGTAGGCACATCACTTACCGCTACATTATAAACGGCATTAGTACAGCCGTTGCTTAGTGTATATGTTATTGTGGTATTTCCGGTAGCCAGCAATGTAAGCACCCCGGTAAACGGATTGTCTACCGTAGCTACGCTCATATTACTGCTGCTCCATGTGCCCCCTGAGGTAGCATCGCTCAGAGTGGCGCTTCCCGCAGCCAGACATACAGAAGATGCACCTGTAATGGCCGCAGGAGTCTGCAACACCGTAATGGTGGTGCTTGCCGGTGTGCCACAACCATTAGAATAAGATATAGTAACGGTTCCGGTACTTATCCCAGTAACAATGCCGGAAGTAGCCCCAACAGTAGCTACGCTGCCATTGCTGGTTGTCCAGTTACCAACGCCTCCGGCATTACTCAAAGTAGTTGTTGCTCCCGTACATACCGAGGAAGACCCTGAAATAACAGGATCAGGAGAGCCATTCACCGCAAATGTTGCAATGGCAGGGCATCCCGATACCGTATAGCTGATCGTTGTAGTGCCCGCACCTGTACCGGCTGTCAGCACGCCATCGCTGCTGATAGTAGCTACAGATGGTGTGCTGCTGCTCCATGTGCCCCCTGAGGTAGCATCGCTGAGCGTACTTGTAGCAAGAATGCACGCACTCAATGCACCGGTTATTGCGGCAGGAGAACCATTTACCGTCACCACCGCAGTATTGGTGCAGCCGGTTCCGTTCAGCGTGAAGGTGATGATCGCGGTACCAGGTGCCACACCAGTCACTACCCCTGTAGTGCTGTTTATAGTAGCAACACCTGTATTACCACTTGCCCACGTACCCGAGCCAGATGCGTCGCTAAGTGCTGTGGTAATACCGGCACATACCGACAATGTGCCGGATACGGCAGCAGGTGTCGGATTTACTGTTACAACCGTCGTTTGCGAACAGCCGGTGGTTCCAAGTGTAAACGTAATGGTTGCAGTACCTGCTGCTACACCAGTTATAATACCTGTAGATGAGCCTGCCGTAGCTGCAGATAAATTATTGCTGCTCCATGTGCCACTGCCCGATGCATCGGTCAGCGTAGTAGCAGTACCCGGGCATACCTGCATAGTGCCACTGATAGCAGCAGGCAGGCTGACACTGGCAACAGAAACCGTTCCTGTCATCGCATTCGTGCAGCCGGTAGTAGCATTGGTTGCCTGCACACTATATGTGCCTACTCCCGTTTGAGGTCCAAAGGAAATAGCACTACCTGTAGATCCCGCCACAGGACTACCCGCTACGGAAATACCGTAATACAGCTGGTAGTTAACCCCTGTCGTAGAATTACTCAACCCTACAGCAGCACCGCTCGTGCCTGCGCAGTAGTTTCCCCCCCCGGTCACTGTATATGCAGTGGGTAGCGGATTTACTACAATAGTTGCGCTTCCGCTCATAGCTGCCGTACAGCCAGTGCTTGTATTCGTTGCTGTTACTGTATATGTTCCCGCAGTTGTTAATGTACCAAAGCTGATCGCCGACCCTGTACCTGCAACTGCTGTGCCCACTGTAGTAGAACCCAGCATCAGCTGATAGTTTACACCAGACTGGCTGGGCGTAAGACCGACAGCCACCCCAGCAGCACCCGAACAGTATGAGCCACCACCCGTCATTGTTTCAGCAGTTGGTGCTGCATTGATCGTAACTACTTTGATGACGCTACCTCCACATGTGGTATAAGATATGGTAGAGGTACCGCCCGATACACCGGTTACTACACCATTTGTACCCACGGTAGCCACTCCTGTGTTCGTACTTGCCCAGGTTCCTCCGCCATAGGTATCTGACAATGTTAATGTAGCACCCGGGCAAATAGCGGCAGTACCGCCACTCAATGCTGCTGGTGGCGGGCAAAACTGTTCTACCGTACCGCTGGCCACCGAGTTGGCTATTGATGTAGTGAATGTAGATGTCGATGGAGATCCCCAGCTGTTATTATTAGAAGATATAAAGTCAGTAGTGCTGTTAGCGATACCCATAGATGCACTGTGTGAAGCATATGTAGATGCACCATAGCAAAACTGGATGACGCCAGTACCCTCATAGAGCTTTACCTGAAAATAGCCCACACCCGAACCGGTAGTGGTACTCCAGTTGTTCCATTCCATGGTAAACACGCGGCTGCCCGTAGTTCCTGTGGTCTGATAATACGAATTACCGCTGCCCCCACTCAGGTCATCCCAGTATGGCATCAGAAAGCCTGCACCCGGAATACTGGATGAAGCATTACTGTATGTGGTCGACGAAGAGTTGGCCAAAGACAGCCAACCGTTTGAACAGGCAGATACCTGGGTATACGAGGTGCCGCAAAATACGAACGTAAATCCCAATGGGATGCTAGTCATCGTTTTGTCATCGGCATTCATGTTTGCAGTAGCACTTGTGCCGCTACCGGAGATAGAGGTATAAGTTACCCCTGTCGATTTTGTAAATACATATGTTGCGGCAGTTTGCCCGTATGCAGGCATAAATTGCCAGCAAACCGCGAGAGTTAATATTACGGCCTGTATCCAGTGCCGCAATAGATCTGCAGACTTAGACCTGGTAGTCTTCACTACCTTCAGATTCAACCTCATTTTCGTTGCTGCGGAAAAAATGCTCATACGCATCCAATTAATTTGAAAAAAATGTATTTAGTCGTCCCCCACGCAATTATTTAATGTTCAGTGTTTTAGCCTGTTTCAACAGATTTTCCGGTAATTATTCACCGGATCGATACTGCTTCAAACTGTTAAAAAAATGCCAACGAAAGATTAAATAATTATTAAACGTAGTTAAACTTATATAAAGTCCGCCTAATACAGTAAAGTTATATTGCTAACAAATTGTTATTCACAGAGTGGGGATATTTTTTCTTACCGTATATTTTTTTACACATATTTGTATTGGGCATTTCAATGCCTTGCACATCGCCTGAAATACAGTAAAGACAAGGGTTTAGCACATTGCTGCGTAAAAATGCAGATCAAATTAAAATAAAAAACAATTAATTCAATCCTAAATAATTGTAGGTGATTTTAAAATCATAAATCACTAATTATCAGCAGGTCAATAAAATTTAAGGGCTTAGATGTGAGCAAAAGGCGGGGAATTTAATTATTTCGGATCAGAAAACAATTTACGAGCGGCAATTGTGGTTAGCACAGAGGATTTATGGCTCATTGCAGGATTAAAACCTTGCAGTAACATTGCAGCGAGTTAAAATATCTAAGAGTAGAAAGGCACTTGCAAAATTTCAGAAAAATACAGGTAAGAACACAAATGCCGGCTTAAGCCCGGGAAATTCTCCTGCAACCGAGAGGAATATTTCTTATTAACCCATGGTTATAAACCTTTATGGGACGGCCATTCTCATGCCTTTTTTTTAAAAATTTAACCCATTTCTGTACCTGAGAACTTTTTTTTAGTATGTTTACTGTCCTTTATACTCTGCAATCGTAGGCCATCCACATGGTGGCGGGAGCGTGCCCGCAACACCAGGTGACATGGCTGCACATTGTCATTGGTGTCATGTGCATTTGCGTGAAGGGAGTAAGGAATTGAAGTTGTTAAAACCGTTTCTGACGATATTTAAGAATAGTAACTTTTTTAAAACTGGAAGTATGAATACTTTTTTACGGGCTGATTTGAATGGAACGTCGCTAAACCCTGCCAGCAAAAACCGAACGTCGGCAAAAACACTTGCAGCCAGCTTGCTGCTGCTGGTATTGATGCTGTGCTCACGGTCTGGTTTTGCCGGGTCTGGTTTTGATACCGCAACCCTGACGGCTACGATATCCATCTGTAGCGGCAATACTGCAACCATGACCCTTACGGGAGTTTCAGGCTGTACCACCGCAAGCGACTGGACGGCCACCTATACGGTGGACTCCTCGCCCACAGGGCTTTCTGGCTCATGGCACCCGTTGAGCGCTACTGGCACTATTTCAGCCACTTCCCCAACAATAACCTATACGACACCGGTGTTGACCACCTCTGCCGGGGCATATACGCTTTACTACCGTGTACGCCTCACCAGTATTACCAACTACTGCCCCCCCAATGCCTCAACCACTATTTTTACTACCACCTCCTGCGCCGTAACTGTACTTCCAGCACCTACGGCCATTACAGGTACTTCCCCCATATGCTACGTTTCAGGCACACCAGGTTCAGCAACTTTCAGTAATGGCGTTTCAGGCGGCACATGGGCAAGCTCTGCAACATCTATTGCTACAGTCAATGCCACTTCGGGCTCAGTAACAGGTCTTACTCCCGGCACAACAATCATATCCTACACTTTATCTTCAGGCTGTTATGCCACATATCCGGCCACAGTATCTCAGGCAGCCAGCTTCACAGGTGCAGGTGGCACTGTAGGCTGCTTAAATGCAACCAATACACTTGTAGCATTACCCGGCGGCGGCACATGGACATCTTCCAACACCGCAGTAGCATCATTCGGCACCGTTTATGGTGGTTTGCATTGCAACTCTGTAGGCACTACTACGGTTACTTATACCTCTCCCGGTGGCTGTGCGGCAACTGAAACATTTACAGTTGTTCCGCTGCCAGCGGCAATTACATCTCCGGCCTCTGCAATATGCTCCGGCCAGCCGCAAACGCTCTCAGACGCCAGTACAGGCGGTACTTGGGCCGTTTCCGCAGGTGGTGGTTCAATAGGTTCCACTACCGGAATCTGGACCCCTCCAAACGTATCCAGCAGTACCAACGTCATTATCTATTATGACGTTACAACAGGCACAGCCAACTGCTATGCAACTGATACCATTACAGTGAATCCATTACCTGCTGTGATCTCAAACAATGCTCCTGTATGCGTTGGAAAAACGATCACTTTGTCCACTTCGTCAACAGGCGGCACATGGAGCAGTAGCGACGGCACTATAGCATCGGTAGGTTCGGGTAGTGGCAATGTTACTGGCGTGGGTGCTGGTACAGCCGTCATCAGCTATACCTTCTCCACAGGTTGTGCACGCTCTGTAATCGTCACCGTAAATCCGCTACCAGCGGCCATCAGCGGCCCATCACAAGTGTGTGTGGGCAAAATAATAACGATGGCCGACGCCACATCAGGAGGCGCATGGTCGGTGAGCCCCACCACATATGCCAATATCGTAAGCACAAATGGCGCACTGACGGGCATTGGCGCAGGGGTACCTCTGGTTACATATAGCATATCTCTTACAGGATGCCTGGTAACGACACCTGTTACCGTTAACGCACTCCCTGCAAACATATCTGGTGCTACATCTACTTGTGTAGGTACTATTACCACACTTACAGATGCTACCGGCTCGGGCACATGGAGCAGCAGCAATACCGGTGTAGCCACAATAGGTACGGCGGGCGATGTAACCGGCGTTACTAATGGCACCACAACGATATCTTACATACTCCCCACCGGCTGTTACCAGGTAATGACATTCTCTGTTAACCCGCTGCCATCAGCTATCGGCGGCACTTTATCAGTTTGTTCCGCATCTACAACTACTCTTACCAATACCACCGGCAGCGGCACATGGAGCATATCTCCAACTACTGTAGCCACTATCGGCTCTGGCAACGGTGTAGTAACGGGCGCGATACCAGGTACAG
>JAOTRH010059797.1:0-18698 GCA_034768845.1 Heliamphora exappendiculata
GAAAATTAAACCATGCAAGCTTAAGCTACATAATAATTGACATCATCCACTTCCTATTTACTGTATTCATCTCCATGTGACTTAGATTATACATAAGTCTCACCAGATCTGCATACTGATTACATTTATTCAATATAATCTCATTGTTTCCATGCAGTTTGAACAAATATATATGATTACATCTATACATCAATATAATAAAATTTCCTCCCTTCTTCCAATGCATTCTTGAAGATCTGAATCCTTGGTTACTCTTCTTTTATCAACACCTGTAAAAGGTTGATTACATACAACCTAAGCCGAAGCTCGTAGGATAAGACTAATAAAAGTGCAATGCATAATTTGTGAGGTGTAAATGAATTTGCTTTTGTGTGTAACTTAAAAACATTTTCATAACCGAGTTATAATCCATACTTATTTTAAATCTAGAAGTGCAATCTGTTCATTCTTATTCTATTTCCTGAAACCCATTAATCCTTTCTATCATTTCACCTCCTTTAGCATCAGATTTCATTTTCTTTTGGTACTCAAATTCATGAAACTCATTACTCACATTTACTAATTTAATTCATCACATTTCCCAAAAGGTTAAAGATTCATACTTTATTCATTCCTTTTCCAATTTCTCTTTGATCAATTACTGAATACTATTTTCCCTTACCGTTAACTTTTTCTTCAATTTATCAGTTCTTTATCCACATTTTCATTTTCTTTGGTTTGTTCTCCAACATTTAAATTTACATTCTTTTTATAAAATTGTTCATTTCTCAGCCTATTTCCTCAGTCTTATTAGGCTCATTATTCACCTCAATTCAATGGTTGACATTCTTTTATTTCCCTTCTTTGGTTTTCCCTTTCATTCTCATTTTCTTTTTAATAATTTATCGAATGCCAATGCACGCCGGTTTATTAGAAAACCATTAACTTTCCTTTCGGTTCATTAGCTCATTATCCATAATTACGTTTTATTTCATCAATCCAATAATGAATCAACATAGGGTGCAGCTTATAGAAACCCCTCTCTATTCTCCTAATAGGCTACGCGAAGCCATTGGGTAATAGATAGTTCTATAACTCACCACTACAATCATCTGAAACCAACGTCGGACGCAGCTTATAGAAACATCGCCCCATTCCCACCCAATAGGCTACTCGAAGCCATTGTGGAATGGGTCGCTCTACAACTCATCACGACACATATTGAATCGACATCGGGTGCAGCTTATAGAAACATCACCCCATTCGCCCCCAATAGGCTACGCGAAGCCGTTGTGGAATGCGTCGCTCTATAACTCACCATGACACAACTACCACATTTCTGGGGCTAACCCGTGGACATGTGGTCCCCATCTTGGGAAATTTTCCGGTCTTTCACCGCGGAGCTGTGCAAGCCCAACTTAATCACATCAACTATCCATCGGTTCAATATCTCATCAATTATATCAACATTCGTTAATCCACCGGGAGCCCCACCTCTCGAAATCAAATCTCATAATCATTACCATATCAATTCAATAAAACCCAATATTCATTAAATCAAAATTCTCAATCACAATTCATAATTTCTTTCATTAAACGTCTGTCCAATTCTCATGAATCCATGATCGCTTTATATTTTACCAAAACAAATTTCAAATCTAATCTTTCGTTATACCATCAATAATCACAACTGACACATGTCATCCACCCATCAATTTCTCATTTGATTTTCATGTTTAATTTAACGGCTAAATTCTTCTCATCAATTAATTTCAAATCATTTGATTTTGGTCATTCATTCAACCACAAACTCTTAGTTATTATACATTCCATGATCTTCCCAATTTTATTTTCTAGTTTCATCAATTTCATAAATCCCAAACACACTTTCATTATTTCTCTCATTCAACACTTATCCAATCTTCATAAATTATCAACCCATTTATGCTTCCTCTATGTGGTTCAAACGTATATAAAGAACTTTAAAGTTTCTAAATTTTCCAATTTAGGTGTCAATTTAATCCGTTTAATTCAAACCAGCCAATTGAGAAGTTTCAACAACGTTTAATAAACCATATTACAATTGCTTTATTCATGTATTATGTTTTCGCCTCATCTTTTCCAACATATTTTATATTTTCATGAATTTAAATTAACTAATTTCTCAAATGTATCACATTAGGGTTGGATAAGGCCCACTTTGTTGATTTAACTCATTAACCCAACCCTTAATGTAGAGTTCATCATAAGTCACTTTTATTTAATTGGTTCTCGACTTCCACGAGAGCAAAGTATTTCAATCACTATTCACACAATTTAAACCCGCTAAGTGTCAATTCTTACTTGTTATTCATGTGTTTATCCTTCATTAGTCCACTTCACAATTTCACATTACTATATCATATGCAAATGTTTCTACTTCCAATTTATATATTAAGTTTCAAGACTTGAGTTCACACATTGCTTAATCATGGTTTTCAGTTAATTTAAACATGGGTTTTTATATCAACCTTTCTAAATTAATCATTCCAAAAATAAGTTTAGTTTGCATTCTACAAATCTTCAAGTTAAACGACTCCAACAACTATTCAAAGTTCCATTTTAATCCCCTTATTGACTCATTACAAATTCATCCACCGATTAGTGAATTTAAACTCAAGCATCCCATAATTAATTTCGGTTTAGGGGAGGGAACACTAATTTAACCACAACCTCCTATGTCAAGGCCTCCATAGACCCTTAATTATCTCTAATTTCATCCAAGAACTTAACTCTCATAATATCACATTAATCAATTCAAACACTTAGATAAATTATTCATTTCTCAATCATAGAGCTAAACGTTTATACTAAAAAAAAAATCAACACAAATCAACTCAAGGCAGTAAAATTAGTCAAATCCTACCTCTGGAAGAACCCAAAATTTAGAATTTTGCCAAAGCTTCCCAGCCCTAGGTTCGGCCATTTTTGGATCAAGGCTTCATTAAGCTTCGAAGTTGTTAATTACATCTTGATTCTTCTCCGGTAGCCTCCCAAATCAATAAATGTAAACCAGTAAAAAGAAGGGAAAAGATGAACGACACAGAACAGAGGGAGGAAAATTACCGCGACTCCTTTATAACCTTCGTGCGTTGTTCTTGCTTTTCCTCTTGGAGCCTCAAATTAGTTGTATAATTTCATCGATTCCCGAAAATGCGCTGGCTTGAAGCTCAGAGCTTGCCAACAATGGCGGATAGAAACAATACAAATACGTGGAAGAAATGAGGCGCAGATTGGGGGTGGCTTGGGATGTGGTCACCGGCGGGGATGGCGGCGTCGATGGCGCGGTGGTGGGCGAAGAGGCGAAGGTGGCGCGATGGCGGTGCATCGCGCACCTCGCGCGCCTTTCTTCTCTCTCTGCTTCGTCTCCCTCTTTCTCTACTTCGTCTCTCTCTCTCTCTTTCTCTTGCTCTCTCTCTCTCTCCCAAAATCTTCCTCTCTTATATGCATCTCTCCCACCCTCTTCCTCCCGATCTCTCTCGATCTTTCGATCCCTCTCTCTCTCCATGCGTGTCTTCCCCGAAGCTTCTCAGCTTCGGCTAAGAGCTTTTCCATTTCATCATTTTTTTTGGAACCCCACAGAAATAAATTACAAAATTTCCCCAAATTTTTTTAATTACGTTAAAAATAATTAATCAATTAAATAAAATTCTAGGTCACTACACACCGAATCACTCAATTTACAGGGGCTAACCCGAAGGTACAGAGCACCTATGTTGCGCACGTTTTTGGACTTACACCGAGGAGCAATGGAAGCCTAACTAAACCAAACCTACTGCCACGGTACATCCATGGATAAACATTTTAAAACCAACCCACAAACAGATATACAACACATGTATATAAAAGAGATCCCATCCATGGACCATGAAGATCAACAACATATGTAAAAACATATTTTCACCCAAATTGTTTTAGAAGTTGAGATTCAACCCCAAGGGCTAGCTCCAAACCTTCACAAACACGTTTGAAAGGTTTCCCAAGACTCTGTTTTCAAACAATCCTTTTTGAAAACCTCTTATACCCCTTTTAAAACCATAGAATTTCATAAAAATCTCGGATAAACATCACACAAGGAAATCTAGAACCAAAACAAATCATTTTCAAAAACTGCCCAGGTTCAGTCGACTGGACTCTCCCTCTAGTCGACTGAAAAACACACTGGAAAAAGAGAACCAAAATAGAAGCCATTTCAGTCGACTGACCCCCAGGTCCAGTCGACTGAACTCCCAAAATGATGATCCAGTCAACTGAACTCAAGGGTCCAGTCGACTGAACAAGCCTAGAAAATGGTTTTAGCTATGGTTTTGGCCTCCCACCCTCAAACCAAGCTTCAAAAACACCCGTTTTGATACCTAAGAGCACACTCAAGCTAAAGCCTATCACAAACCTCAAAAGGAACATCCCTATTTCGATTTCATCCAACCGAACGCCGAAAAATAGTTTTAACCCAAAACCTGATTTGAAACATAAATCACTTTTCATGCATTTTAAAATGGTAGAAACACATAAGATTACACATAGAACCCTCTAACAGTTATATAGTCTAGGATTTTACCTCGGTGAGTTCAAAACTCGACGTCTCGATCCATGTGCAAAATTGAGCCTCACCAAAATTAAATTCTTACAAGATGGATGCGTAGACCTCGATACCGATACTAAGGATTAGCAGTTGGTTTATCAAAAACCAAGCCCCGAGCCCCAGAGAAGTTAGAGAGAAGGGAGAGCGTGTGGTGAGTTTCAAAATAAGAGAGAGAGAAGGAGAAGATATTTATAGGCAAAATATCTCAAAAATATCTTTTTTTTTGTAATTTTTGAAATTCACACAGCAACTCCCTACAACCCCGGGAACTGACCCCGCATGCTCAGATAAACTAAAACATACATCCAAACAAATAAATCATACCTCGAGCTAAATATATGCGAAAACACATCAAACATATATAAGTCTCACAAAGAGACGGGTTCGGGTCTCACAACATGGCTATGATAACATTATGTGTAATGTGGTTTATGCTTTAAAACCTGGAGTTTTATAGGCATGTGATATGGTTTATGGAACGTCGTGTTGATACGTGGCTTTATGCATTAAATTCTGGTTTAGGTTTGCATGTGTATGAAATAGATTAGATGAATCTGTGATCCAGTAGATGTAAATCCTGGTTGATGATGCACATGTGCGTGTGCGAGTGTATGAGGTAGGCTTCAAAATCGGTGTATGAGGTGGGCTGCGAAGCCGGTGTATGAGGTAGGGTGCGAAAGTCGGTGTGTGTGCGATTAGGGCTGCAATAGTCCTTCGATTAAAGTCCAAGAAGATGCATTAGTTGGGGCAGCGGTCCTTCGGTGAAAGCCCGAGAAGATTCATAGATTGCATGTATTGCATTTTGGGACGGATAGACCAATTTTCTTAAAATTATATTATCGGCCTACGGGAGTCAAAATATTGTATTATCGGCCTATGGGAGTCGTAATATTAGAATCGTTTTCAAGGCTCTGATGAGTCAAAAACCAAAAAAAATAGTTTTTATCCTCGCTTTCTCATTGCATGTGACAATGGTTTTCTGGCTCTGGTGAGTCGTGATCCAAAACTATTTTCAAACGGTTTTAATGGCTTGAAAGAGTCAAAAATTACACTTCGATTTCCTAACATGTTTTGTTTATACTGCATGCCTATCTAGTTTCTGCTGAGCTTTGGCTCACGGTGTGAGATTTTTGATTTTCTTCAGGTACCGATCACGCAGGATGATCAAGAGGTGTTGGAGAGGTGGAAGAACTGTAGTCTTCCCTTTTTGTTCTTTTGTTACATGTATGCTATAATATGTTTTTCTGGCATTGGAGCTATGTAAGTCGCCGTTGGTGTTTATATACAATGCTTGTATGATTTATTTTTAGAGTGTATTATCGGGCTGGGTGTTATGTTTGGCAGTTTGTGGGTATTTCACGTGACCCGGAGATTGGGGCGTAACAGAATTCACACCCAAAATGATCGGGATTGACGATACCCCATAAGAAAGCTTATAAGTTTTGACTTGGCCAAACCCTACAGGTGAATTTTATTATCCGACGGTGAAATAAGTTAAGCGGAAGGGCTTAAGGAATTTAAAGATGCCGATTAAATTAAATAGTTAGTAATTAAATTTAATTGGCAGGTGTCGGGAATCTTAACGTGGGGAGAAATGTTCAACATTTAATAATATGAGCTCAATGCAAGATGGACTTAAGATTATGGGTTAGAGTATAATTATAGTTCTTTAGTGATGTAAACTGTAATTTAGTCTTTTATGAAAATTACAGAAACCACTACTAGGTTTTCATAATTACAAATACCGGTATGGGGTTTTCTTAATTGCAAAAACCGTTGATAGGTGTCTGCGTTCCATTATAAGTCTTACTCATAATTACTCCACAAGTCCGTACTGTAGCCCTATAAATATGTGGGTAGGCTGAACCACTTTCATAACTTGTCTTTCAAGACTAAAGCTGTTCAGGTTCTGTCAGTACGAGTTCTTGATAGATTGTAGCCCACACTACATTCAAGAATCGCATAAGAGAATACAGTAGAAGATCTGACAATAACTTCAACTCGAATTCAAATTGTATTTGAAGATTCAACCGGTACAAAAATATTCTTCTAAAATTAACTGTGATTGCACGGGTTTTATTTTGATTATTCGTCGTCAAAATTTTTATCTGGAGCCCGTTTTGACATTTACCCGTCCAGTTAATTATTTTTCAAATATCGTTTACAAAAACAATGGTCTTTGTAGTTTTGCGTCCAACAGCCTGCTCTAGAGTTTTCAAAAAGGTGGTGGTCGTGAGGATTGGGATGTCTCAACTTGAATATTTTTGGTGGTTTCTTGGGTTTTGAACGAAATTCTTGACTTTTCTTGCTTGGGAGTATCCTTGAGCAGAATTCTTATGTTTTCGTCAGTGAGGAGCATTCGAGATGGGTGCTTAAGATTCAACTTGGTAAAATTGGGGTGTCTATAATTGCCTCTCTTTGACAAAACTTGCAACAACTCGTGGTACAAGTGAACATCAAAGCTCAAGAGACAAACCGATTGAATAAGCCGCCAATCTTAGGCACGAACAAAACATACAGAAAAGCGTGGTCAAAACCTAAATTTCCATCAAGCTTTATATGTTCCCTCATTGTAAGGGATCAAGCCGATCGCAGTTCGTGGGGCAATGCATATGATGCAAATAGGCTAATCACGATACATGGCAGGTATGATATGATTCAAGAAAATATGATACAAATATACAAGGGTTTAACGGTCATAACATGGACTGAAGATCATCAAAGAATATGTTTAGGTCATGAATGGGAACGGAGAGTCAGTTTAAAGTTATGAAGAGGACCGAATATGTAGATATTAGTTTTAGGTCATGAAAGAATCAGAGAGTCAGTTTTAAGTTATGAGGAGGATCGAACACTTAGAGGCAGTTTTAGGTCAAGCAAGGACCGAGAAATTAGTTTAAGGTTATTAGGAGGACTGAACACTTTAGAGGTAGTTTTAGGTAATGTAAGGACCAATGAATCAGTTTCTGGTCATGAGGAGGACCGATGAGGTAAATATCAATTTTAGGTCATGAAAGGACCAAATAGTCTGTTTAAGGTCATAAGAAGGACCGATAAGTCAGTTTAAGATCTTAAAGAGGATCGACCATTTGAGGGTCAGTTTTAGGTCATGCAAGGATCGAAAAGTCAGTTTAAGATCTTGACGAGGATCGAAGAGGTCGAATATTAGTTTTAGGTCATGAAAGGACTGAGAAGTCAGTTTAAGATTATGAGAAGGACCGATGAATCGGTTTAAGGTTATGAAGAGGACCAAAGAGGTTGAATATCAATTTTAGGTCATGAAAGGACCAAAGAGTCAATTTAAGGTCATGAGGAGGATCGATGAATCAATTTAAGATCTTGAGAGGGACCGACAGTTTGAGGAGTAGTTTTAAGTCATGCAAGGACTAAAGAGTCAGTTTAAGGTCATGATGTAGGAACCCGCTTTTTAAGAATAAAATTAGCAACGATGGTATAATCAACTAGAATTTTCAACGATCTCCCAATGGAGAGAATTATTCAATTAACGTCAAAAAATAATAGTAATAATACTATAATAATAATAATAATATCCATAGAATAATAACAACAATAAAATAATAGTGACTACAGATAATATTGTAGAGATCTATATATAAATGTAAATCTTTACAATACTCCTAATAAAATAATTAAAAAGTAAAAGTAACTTTAATAGTTTTATTACATATATATATATATATATATATATATATATATAGGTGTATATATCTACCTATCTCTACAACACACCAATATATATTAATCATAGAGTAAAAGCAACTTTATATATACATATATCTCTACAAACCCAATATAATAATCAATAAGCAACTTTAAGCCAACTCTTATAATAATATAAAGTGATTTAATTAAAGTAAGGATACACCATATAAATAATTAAATAATTATAAAATATTATTAAATTATGAAATTAAATTTTAAAACCTAAATTCATCTAATTAAATTAAAACTAATATAAAAGTAATTAAAGATATACACCGAGTTACATGATTATATAAAAATTATAATTTGGCCCAACCACCACAACTAACTAATGCTATAATTAAATTAAGATTAAGTACAATACCTAAAATTATTATATTAATTCAAATATTTAGTATTCATGATTAAAAATATATATTTAATAAAATTTTAAATTTAATTCTTAGATAATGTAGCATAGATATCATTAAATATACAACAAAGTAATATAATACAATAAAATTCAAAATTGGAGCAAAAAACACCCCCACATGACCGGCCATTATGGAAGCTACTACACTCCACCATTATTTTATATTCTTGTATCATACATGTATAGACTTTGAATGGAACTAGCCACACCTAAGTCTTACACACCATCATGAACCTCCTAAAACTACAAAATTTATTTTAAAAGATCGAAACCCCTCCCATGGTTTGGCCACACCTCCCATTCCAAACCAGATTTTTTATTCTTCAAATTTTCTAAGTGCTGCGTGAGTGGGCTAGAGAGAGAAAGAGAAGAAAAACTTGGAGTTTTTAGTGTTCTTGGCATCCTTGGGAGATTTTCTTCAAAGTCTTTCAACGTCTATCTTATCAAGTCTCTAAATTAAGGTAGAAAAAACATCTATTTACTTTTAGTTTTCTCAACATAGGTCTTCTTTGTCACGCCCCAAATTCCAGCTCACGCGAAAAGCTTACGAACAACCACCATAACTGCCCCAACACAAAGGATGAAAACAATGAAGCCCAAACAAGGTTACAACCGTTATAAAAACGTAATATCGAGGGTTTAGTTGATTTAAAAGAGTAGCCCAAAAGACTACAATTACGGACCCACAAGTCAAGCTTTTAAAAACAAAATATAAATTTTTAAATAAGAAAATCTTTTCATTTTAAAAGAAGCTTAGACCTTTCAAAATCTCCATCGAAGGAAAAAAGTTTGAATGAAGCATAAACCATTTGAAAACTCCATTTATAAACTGTTGAACTCAGCAACGTAAAACATTGTAAGAAACTACAGAAAACAACAACGAACCCATGGTTTTCTCGAAAGCATTAATGTAACGACACAGTACAGACCCTAGTTGCAACAACCCGATGGATAACGATCCGTGTAATGACCCAGCCCAAACCCTAAGTATTAGTGACAGATAGTCCACGAGACCATAGAATACAGAAGAAGTTTAGAATCCCAACTCGAATCGAAATTCCTAAGTTCGGCCTAGAAACCCTAAAAAGGTTCAAAACTCAGGCAACAAAACCTTAGCACCTGGAGAGTCTCCCAACATTCTAAATGAAGAAAATATCATGATATAATGAATTAAAAATAAAAAAATCCTTATAAATAGGATAAAATGACTGTTTTGCCTCTAATACAGCAAAAAATTTTAAAAATCTAAATTTTGACACATGAATACCCTAAATCAAGGATTTAAGTACAATTAAGTAGCAACGGACAAAATAACATCCAAAATGTCAAAAATACCCCTTAGTGGCCGACCACCTTGGGAAGTATGCCAAAAAGTGACTTTCTGCTTTCTTTTTAGCTTAGAATGATGAGAAAGGTATTAAATTAAGCCCTATGATGATTCAATACATGTTGAAAAACTAATATACCTAATAATACAGTGTTATAGATTAACAAAAGAAAACAAATTATTATTGAAGTTCATACGCAACAAAATAAGTCAAAAAGTCATATATTGCAAAAATAGCTTAATTTAACTTAAAAGACTACATCTATTTAATCAATTGCTATAAAAATTATGCTAATACATGAAAATACTATATTTATCATAAACATACTAAAATAATAGGTCTCGATAGGAAAAGACACCAAAAAGATACATCAAATTAACTTTTAATGCATTTACTTGCACAAAAGGGCACGCAAATCAATGCAAAGCCCCTTTATTGATATGGGGTCAGGTTCTTGTCCCCCAAATAGCCCCCTAGCTGTATTTCTCTTCCCAATATCTGATTTGTAGGCCTCAAATATTGCACCAAGTCAAATCTTCTCAAATCACATTACTTAAAAAGAAGGAAAAAAAGTCTTTAAAAGTACCTTAATTATTTTTTTTATCGCCTCCATGTTCCTTAACCTTTGCCTATATAAACCAAGCCAAACACCACTCCCTCCCCTTCATATTTTCGTGCAAGAGAGGTGAGGGACCAGATCTTCAATTGTTCTTCAAGTATTCTATAAGTTGAGGGAGAAAAAGGAGAAAAAAGGGAGTTAAGAACCAAGTGGTGTTTCCCTAAAACTAAGTCATTCTATCCTACCATCCTTGAGCCCTCTAAACAAGTAAGTAAAACCTCTAAACCTTGTTGCTAAGATCCCTCAAAATATCCTCCAACACATCCTTTTAAACACTCTAAAAATCACGAACCAAAATCAAACCGAAAAGGAGTCGTAGTAATAAAATAGGAGATGTTATGTTTATGGGTGATATGAGATGTTGTTGTATGTTGTTATCTTTTAGTTTGATGACTTCTAAGTGTTCTGGAGCCATAATATTAAAGTCTCAAACACAAGTATGCAAAGAAATGGAACAAAAACTTGATATCGCATAAGTAGAAGATTTCAACCCTAAGAGGCTTACTTTTTGAGAACTTTGATGTTTCTGCCATGAGATTTGAAATGCCATAACTCAATGTAAGAAATTGATCTAAGCATGTTCTTTATGTCCAAATTTAGATTTATATGTTGTCTTTCATCCAAAGTTTTTTTCAACTAATTTTCATTACTAAAACACAAGAAATTGCAAGTTTTCCAAAGTGAGTCATTTTTCCACCTGTCAACACTACTGACTTGGAAATCCTAGATTAAAATGAGATCCGAACTTTGGTCAAAACATGAAAGTTGTAGATAACATGTATATCTATCTACTCACTCACAATGAGAACAAAATATTGAGTTTTGGTGGGTAAAATTTCCTTCTAAAATCTCTCTTGAGTTTTAGCCCCCAAGGAACATTCTGTTACATACTTTTTTATATAGCTCAAAACCCCTATTTTTAGTGACCTATTCCAAAAATGTTCCACAGGAATATTGTATCTAACATATTGAAGTTCTTTTTGCCCAAAAATCATACTTTAAATCCTCGGGATGATACCCCAAAATCATTTTAAACTCTCTATCCAAAACCAGCTCTGCTGAGTTTTGGCGGCTGACTGAATCCACTTTTTAAAATGGCCACGAAATCTAACTTGTTCCAAATTACTACCCTTAGCTCTAAACATGAAACTTGTAGCGGACATGTTAAACTAAAATATAAAAAAAAAATGGGCTCAGTTGGACTTGAATCGATACCGCGAAACCAAGACCAACAAAAGCATAATTTTGGTAAAAGCTTGAGAAAAGTGCTGAATCATTTTTGCTTAATATGAATTGTTCACCCATTTGCCTTAGGTTTTGGCCTTGGTGTTAAACATGAGAGTTGTAGAAAATATTTTTATCTAAATGGTGTATAAAAATCATAACTTGATTCTAAGTCTAGATACTCCAAAACCTTGTTAGCTCTTTTAATTTAATACTTAATTTTTGGCCTTAAAAGTCGCTAAGTGTGAATTGAGTACCCTTCCCTATGAGACCTGGGTTTTTGTATGATGATTGATTCGAATTAGTCAATTAATGTTTTTAAGTGAATGCATGATGATTTAGAACTCATGCTATCATATTTGAATTATATCTTGAGAATTGTAGCTTATACTTCATATACTTGTACCTTATATTATGCGCGTTGTATCATGAATCTTGCCATATTAATGTCATGCTATAAATTGTTATACTTGAGATCAATGATACACATTATGAGCATTGTCATTTGCATCTTGGCATGTTGGAGTCCATCTGTGCAAACCGTTGTTGGGATGGACTGTGTAGAGATCGTTGTTCTTGATTCTAAGTCTAAGGCGTCCCTAATTGCCATTTTCAAAAATATTTTGGTTTATACACCCTGGGTGCATCCCCAGTGTTTAAAATGATTGTGGCTTGTACACCTTGGGTGCGTCCGTGGTGTTCGAAATGGTTTATGGATATTGTTGGGCACCATGGGTTCATCGCTAGCATTCTAATTCGATAGTTTAGACTTTGGGTAAATTCGGAGAGAGCTTAATTTGGCAGACCTAATCCCATTGTGGTGGTAACTTTGGAGAGAGCCAAATTATGGCGGTCCTAAATCTCTCATCTTGGTACTTTGTATAATGTGAATGTCTCTTGAATTCTCTTAGACTTTGGGTTGACACCGGCGAAGGCATCACGCATCTTAAGGTGGGAATTGTCGGCCCAGATAAGGGTGGCTAATAATTGGTTGGCCCGCCCCCATGCTATTGTCATTAAGTAAAACAACTATGGCATGAAGCGCAGCGACACATTTACTATTCACAATGAGGCGCAATGATGACTTTGGTGATCAAGCCCCATCAAGTCTACTCTAGTGATTCCCGGCATGGAATTCCTGTTATAATCTGATTACATATTGGGTTGGGCATTCACATTTCATATACGACATCTCATATGCACATGTTTATTGGCTTATCCGCTATCCTGTCATAAATTTTTCTGTCTCCTTGACTATAAACTGTACTGGGTGTTAAATGGTATGTGTTGCGGTGAATTTTGTGCCGTGAGATTAGTTAGAAGGTTAGAGTATTTTGACTTTGGGCCTTGGCTCATGGTATTCGTGCCACAGATCCGGTAGAGTTCTTGGAGGAAGTCAGCCCAAAGGAAGAAGGAGAGTTTGAAGAACAGGGTGAGTTCCAAGAGCACGCGGATCTCGCTAATGCATTTTGAGGAGTCGAGACCTCTGCTTTTGTGCTTATATTTAGTTTTCTAGTGCTTAATGTAATTTTTGAAATTTCTTAGTGAAACTATAATAGTCATGTAATTTTGAATAATTCAAAACTCCTTTATAATGTAATAACTAACATATATAAATATGAATGAATGGTTAGAATATCCCTTTATTTATATTTATATATGTCCTACGTGCCTAGAAGATGGGGGGTCACAGTTGGTATCAAAGCTTAGGTTTAGTGAATCTTCAGGCCTTGGGTTATGGGAAACCATGCATTCTATCATTTTGGAGCTCTATAGGAGGCATTGTATTAATAATAATTATCATCTATACATTATACGAACTAAAATCTTCTACGCCTAAGTTATATAGCGAGTCGTGTTAGGACGTTATCGGGGTCAGAAGCAGCAAGGAATCTATATGCAAAGGATGGGTAATACCATCGAGATCGAAGATTAGAGATTCATGCAACGTGTTATCTTCTTTTAAGGGGGTAGACAGGTGTACGCACTAGGAGAAGTTTTGGATATCACCTCGAGAGACACCGTTAGAACCCTGCGACTTCATCCTTATAAGTCATTTTCTCATTTACCCTAGGCCCTGGTGTCAACTTTTTGAAGTTCTTTTGTATGTCCTTCCTTCTTATATCATCAGTCCTCAATGAGACCATCAAGTGTCGTTCATTGGTAACTCTTATGCATCAAAGTCTTGTTGATAACCCTATTCAAAATTTAGTCCTAGAAAGTACTCTTGTCTTTAAGTTTTCATGCATTGATAATGGCCGGTATTTGCATTTGATTCTCCGTTGATTCAAGTCATCATCCTTAAACTAACTCTTCTCTTATATAACTCGATATCAATTATTTGTTAAGAATCCATTCCAAACATTCGACATTGATAAAAATTTTTGCCATCGTTCACTTCTCTCGATCCTGAAACCACAAACTGTTGCAACGATTTTGTGAATTCTTCATACACTCTTGAAATATCTACTAGGGAAGTAGACTTGGATACTTGAATTGAAGTATGTTAGGCCGACGTAACTTCAGGGCAAATATCTAGTTTGGCTGCCCATTTTTCTTAAACATCTCTTTTATCTTAATCAAATTGTACTGGACTAGTTCCAGAGACACTTGTTTAAAGTACTGTTCATTAACCTCCTCTTGTTTCTCCTACATTTGAACCCCAAATGACCACTCAATTTGTGCCAATGGTAATTTCCTTAACCATGACCATTTAACCTCATCCAACCTATCTTTGAACCACCTAGGTTTCACCCTAAGATGTTCTAACCCCGTATGTGTTTTTGACTGTCGACCTTCAAAATCTTACCCTATAGATCTATGAGTAACAACGATCGTCAGGATATTACGTCATTAGGCCTTAGCGCTTTCATGAAAACTAAGACGATGCACAAAAACCTCTTAACACATCTTCAAGCGTGAAGTAGATTTCTTCTTGATGTCACGGCTTAGAATATTAGTCAACGTCCGCATTTAACAATGTTTTGAAGATCAAGACTCCCGTTTGCAAGAATAGTTAAGTAATGGCTTATTCAACTAATTATATCTTTTCAAAGATCCTGACAAATAAAACTATACCATCAGCAATCTAAAGTTAGATACAATAACTTCACACCAAGAGATTCGTGATACCAACATATGATAAATTCAAACTTCCCTAAGACTAGTTCATAGTTGACTCACCTATTTCGATAAATCAGGAAGCACAAGATTCATAATGATAGTAAGGAAGTGAAAAATGAGAAATAACTTTGAACTCATGATAACCTTAGTACGCTCGCAAAGGAGGTACGTCTATGTACATCGATATTCACGCTGGCCTTCCCACCAAAATGTTAGAGTTCGGGTTTTTGCCATCACTATCAATGAACGAAGAATCTTGATCACAACAATGAACGTTTAGAACCTGATGAAGAATTAACCACCAAGAATCTTTTATCATATTCATTTTACCCTAGAATGACAAACCACCTAAGAAAATGATCCAGTTATTGGAAGTGTGACACCCCGTCCTCTGGGCACGTTGAGACATATATAAATATAAATAAAGGATTATTCTAACCATTCATTCATATTTACATAGGTTAGTTATTACATCATAAGTGAATTCTAAACCTTTAAAAGGTACATAAGTATTACAGTTCCACCAAGAATTTTCAACAATTAAACTAAGCACGAGAAATCTGAATATAAAAATGAAAGCAGAGGTTTCAACTCTTCAGAATGCATCAGCTGGATCCATGTACTCTTGGAATTCACCTTGTTCTTCCAACTCTTCTTCTCCCTCGGGGTTGACTTCCTCCAAGAACTCTTCCTCACCTGTGGCACGAATGCCATGAGCCAAGGCCTAGAAGCAAAACACTCTAACCTTCTAACTAATCTCACAGCATAAAATTCACTGCAACACATACCATACAACACCCAGTACAGTTTATAATCAATGAGACAGATAAATTTATGACAGGATAGCAGGTAAGTCAATTAAGAATGCGTATATGAGATACCGTGTATGTAATGCAGATGCCCAACCCAACATTCATCAGAAATAAAAATAGGAGTTCCACTTGGGACTTATTGGTATTTCCTACAGGGGCTTATCATCATTGCTGCCTCAGGGACTTATTTTCATTGCCCTTCATTGCACCAAGGACTTATTGTCATTGCCTTTGATTGCACCAGAGACTTATTGTCATTGCCGTGATGGGACTTATTGTCATTGCCTTTCATTACACTAGGGACTTATTGTCATTGCACCAGGGATTTATTGTCATTGCCATGATGGGACTTATTGTCATTGCCTTTCATTGCACCTAGGACTTATTGTCGTTGCCGTGAAGGGATTTATTGTCGTTTCCTTTCATTACTTCAGGGACTTATTGTCGTTGCCTTTCATTATTTCATGGTACAACCCGCAAAGCATAAGGTACAAGTATGTTAATCACAAACTATAATTCTCAAGATATGAATCAAATATGATAGCATGGGTTCTAACTCATCATGCATTCACTTGAAAATATTAATCAACTAATTCAAATAAGTCACCATACAAAAACTCGGGTCTCATAGCAAAGGGTGCTCGAATCACACTTCGCAACTTTTAAGACTAAAATTAAGTATTAAATTAAAAGAGCCGACAAGATTTTGGAGTATCTAGACTTGAAATTAAGTTATGATTTTTATAAACCATTTAGATAAAAATATTTTCTACAAGTCTCATATTTATTACTAAGGCCAAGTCCTAAGAAAAATGGGTGAACATTTTATCCTAAGAAAAAATGCTTCAGCACTCTCTATAGATTTTACCCAAAATTATGCTTCTGTTGCTCTCTATTTTGGGATATCAAATGCAGTCCAAATGAGCCCATTTTTTAGTATGTTCTATTTTAACATCTCCGTCACAAGTTTCATGTTTAGAGCTAAGGGTAGTGGTTTGAAAGAAGTTAGAAGTTTTGGCCATTTTAAAAAGGAGGTTCTGTGAGCTGCGAAAACTCAACAGAGCTGGTTTTGGACAGGATTTAAAACAGTTTTGGTGTATCATCCCGAGGCTTTAAGCTCTGATTTTTGGGCAGACAATAATCCAATATGTTAGATACAATGTTCATGTAGACCACTTTCGGAATAGGTCAGTAAAAATAGGGATTTTGGGCCATATAAAAAAATGTGACAGAATGTTCCTTGAGGATAGAAAATCAATAGAGATTTTAAAAGGTCTTTTGACCTACCCAAACTCAACATTTTGTACTCAATTTTTGTGGATAGATGGATATTCATGTTACCTACAACTTTCATGTTTTGACAAAAGTTTGGATCTCATTCTAAACTAGGGTTTGCATGCCAGTAGTGTTGAATGGTCAGAAAATGACACACTTTGGTAAAATTGCAATATCTTGAGTTATGGTTATAAAAATGAGTTGAAACCCCTGTGGATGAAAGATAACACAAAAATATAACTATTGACATAAAAATCATGCTTAGATCAATTTTCTACATTGAGTTATGGTATTTCAAATCTCATGGCAGAAACATCAAAGTCCTTAAAAATCAAGCCTCTTAGGGTTTAAGTCCTCTACTTATGTTATGTCAAGTTTTGATTCTAATTCCTTGCATGCTTGTGTTTCAAAATTAAATATCAAGACTCTAGCACACTTAGAGATCATCAAACTCAAAGATAACAACATACAACAACATCTCATATCATTCATAATCAAAACAGCTCCAAAGTTTCCAACTACAACGCCTTTTTGGTTTGATTTCGGTTCTTGATTTTTAGAGTGTTTAAAGGTATGGGTTGAGGGATATTTTGAGGGATCTTAGATACAAGGTTTTGAGGTTTTACGTACTTGTTTTTAGAGATCAAAGAATGGTGGAGGATTGATTTGGAATTAGCTTTCGAAAATCTTCCCAATTTCCTCATTTTTCTTCTTTCTTCTTCCTCAAACTCATAGAATACCTCAATAACAATTGAAGGTCTGGTCCCTCACTCCCTTGCACGAATTTTTGATGGGGATAAGACGTGTTTGGGCTTAGTTTAAATAGGCAAAGGCTAGGGGACAAGGGGAGACAAAAAGTACACAAAGGGTCCCTTTTTTTCTTCATTTCATTAAATGTGATTTGAATTTGATTTGAGTTGATTTGATTCTTGGAGGCTAGAATTCAGATTTGGGGAAGCTAGAAGTAGCTAGGGTCAGTTTGGGGGGACAAAATCTGATCCCCCATCAATCAAGGGATTTTTCTTGGTTTGTGTGCCTCTATTGTGCAAGAAAATGCATTAAAAGTTAATTTGATGTATCATTTTGGTGTCTTTTTCTACTGAGACTTATTATTTTTGTATGTTTATGAGAATTATAGTATTTTCATGTTATCATAGTTTCCATAGTAATTGATTAAATAGATGTAGTCTTTTAAGTCAAATTAAGTTATTTTAGCAATATATGATTTTTTGACTTATTTTGTTGTGTATGAATTTCAATAATAATTTGTTTACTTTTGTTGACTTATAACACTATATTATTAGGTATATTACTTGTTCAATAAGTTTGGGATCAACATAATGCTTCATTTAATACATTTCTCATCATTTAAAGTTAAAAAGAAGCAAAAAATCACTTTTTGGCACATCTCCCAAGGTGGTAGGCCACTGAGGAGCATTATTGGCATTTTTGATGTTATTTTTGTTGGAACACGGAAAAAAAAATAAGAACCGGTGCCGTGAGCGTAAAAAACGGCGCATGCGTTTTTCATGAAAAACCATAACAATGAATAGATATATTAAGATTAAATATACCTTTAAGA
>JAOTRH010059808.1:0-18697 GCA_034768845.1 Heliamphora exappendiculata
CCTCACATGGATCACAATCCAAATGGTTCGACCACCCGTTGAAACCATGAAGGATTAGTCCAACCATCACCCAATCACATCGATACAAGTTCCCGAGTCACAACTCCAAGGGTCACACATGGGTACAAACCCACTGAGATTCCACAGCCTCATAACACAACCAAATTTGAACCAAACAAGAACTTGGCATCTCTATCCAACTGAGATGAAATAACTCACACCAGACAGTTATCTACGAGACAATTGTCCACAAGAAAACTCTCTCTCTCCTTCCATCCCAAGAAAAAAAAAGGCCAATAAGAAACCATGACCCAACTTCGGCATACTGGGAGTACTCCTTAACACTTAGCCTCTAAGAACTCTATAAGTCCTAGCTCGAGGCCACATCGACTACAGTCGCACAGCTGCTGTCAACCATTATCACGATACTCAGACCATCCGCTACACCTAGCTCTTAACGCTCAGACCTCATTCACATTCGTGAACACCATCCATCCGCATACCTGGCACAACACATACCATTGTGCCGAAAACCTCACTTCACAAGGTTGCGCTTACTCACCTACCTAACTCATGCTAGGCAAACCACAATCACGTCACAGCCTCAAGCTCACTGTCCAAGGCACAACATCAAACAAAGGGAACCCAATTCTGAGACCTTTCATTTAGAGTTACTAATAACTCCCACAATCATGCAGACACCTTCCACACTTTTGCTCTCAAAGCATACATCGATCACAGGCATCGTACCCTACGATTTCTCACCTACCATCCCAGGCCAACCAAACCACACGGTCCATTGATGAACCTCATCACTCCACACCTCGCTCCCATGGGTAAACAACATACCCATCTCTGAACCTAAGGTGAAATACAAACAACCTCCAGACATCTCATACCCAGGATGCGTCATCTCAGCACTAAGCCAACCACATGAACCTCGCACGGTTCACAAACGCGATCTCCTAATCACTAGGATATCAACCAAACCACTAACCTGCCTTCCCGTAGGAATCTCACAAAACTGATACTCATAGCAGGAGCCCTTACACATTCCCATACAGCCATAACCCGTGCTTTTCCCAGTATAATTGCAATTTATACTCATCCCCATATCTATGAGCTCACTCACTCGAAACTCAATTTTTCAAACCTCAAAAGGTATACAACGTCTAAGGTCATCAGACTACTCAGACTACCAACAACATCCTGTTAACCACCATCAATATCCTAACTACTAAGAAACATCTCTAGAACCACACGTTCTGCCATCTCAATATACGCTCAACCAAGGATCTCTACGCTCCCATCCACTATGTTCCCATCTATACCCCGTCCCGAGTACACAGCTGAAGACATAGCAAGGCTCACGAAGTATCTAATCCATCATACAGCCAGAACCACGTATACCAAGACGCCGAAGGGATTGTCACCATTCCAATCCAATCACATCGACTGATTTTCTAGGGTCTTTGACACCCCATCACCTTGGCTCACAAGGTCAACCATAATGTAACTCCGACATCCACTAGCCTATTCTCAAGGGAGCCAGCTACTATACCTAAGCCACTAACTAGGCTTCATCTGCACCTGAACAAACATTGTTCGTATTAACACCTAACAGATACCAATCGAGGCCAACCTCACACGGTTGAACCCAACTCACTGATGAGTTCCAGAACATACCAAGCGATCGACGCTCAACCCATAACCCTGCTTCTGCAATTGATAGCAACCGAGTCGCATAACCAAGACCCAAACCACAGTCTCATCGTCTCTAAGGGTGTACAGGTCGTATATGAACAAAGCATGAAACACAACAACCTAAGGTCGATCTATCATGTTATTTCTACCACATACCACATAATCATGCTAGCACATAGCCACGACGATCAAGCAGACACAACACCGATACTGAGGAGAACAGCAAGAATGACGCTTCACTTTGGATAACCTACTTAGATTCTCCGCTAGAAATCACGTCCATGAAACGCGGTTCTAACTTGGCTCCCAAGTTTATTAATCTAAACGCCCAAAGACAAGACTAATCAATCCTAAGGTTCAACCTCCATGCTCACATATACACGATATCAACATGCTCATATTCCAAACGCAAGCAACCAAGCACACACGCATCCTCACAAGGTAGCACACCTTCTTCTCACGGCTCATAAGTATTCGAACCCAGAGCTCTAATACCAAGTTGTCACGCCCCAAACTCCAGGTCATTCTAAAAAGCCACAGAGTAACCACTAAAATCGCCCGAAATAAGGGATTTAAAACCAGACAGCCAAACACGGCCAAGACATTTGTAAAAACGTACTACTGAGGATTTATTGATTTAAAAGAGTAGCCCAAAGATTACAGTTATAGCCTCATAGCTAAGCCTTTAAAAACAAAGTACGTGTTTTGAATAAGAAAAAAATTTTATTTTAAAAGAAGCTTAGGCCGTTCCAAAATCTTCCTCGAAGCACAAATGTTTAAATGAAGCATAAATCAATTGAAAATCCCGTTTGTAAACCGTTGATCCCAACAACTAAAGACGTAGTATGAAACTACGAAAAACAACAACCGACCCAAGGTTCTCTCGAATGCATTAAAACATGCATACATCTATAATCATAGTATACGATTTACAATATATTACAAATAAACATGAAACATATACAACAGGTATAAGCTACCTATCAAGACAAAACAGACATCTTGTCATCAGCCACCTCGGGGCATCACCGGGTCAACCTACAGGACAACGCTTACCTGAAAAAGATTTTATAGCAAAATCTCACACCGTGAACCGAAGCTCAATAGGAAAAAATAATAAAGCTGTAAAGAAGGAAATATGTAATCACAAACATACGGGCTCAACCACAGGAGCCAAAAAAGTTTTTTCAACCCAAAATCACAAGTTTTTCATCAGGTTAACACGAGCCTCAACACGGTTTTATTTCATAAAACCCCACATTTTCATCCTCAAAATCATACATATCATATAGTGGGAGCTAACTCAACCACAAAGCTAAAGATTTTACATCATAAAACCCTAAGTTTCCTATCTGACTCCTAAAACAGTTTTCCCTTCACAACCAAGCATTTAAACAATGCAAAATCACATTTTACAGTTGAAGGAAAATAGTAACCAAAACATTACTTTCCCACTCGGATCACTCACCGAGGAAAGATAAAAATAGTATGCTCCACTCAGGCCACACCGCCAAGGAGAAGAGGTAAAACAGTAATCAAAACCTCATTTTTCTCGCAGAATGTACCATCACGAAAAAGAAGAATATGATCCTATGTACCGACTCAATCACAAGAGGATAGAGGTAGCAACTATAGACCCCTGTCCAGTATCTAACCCGCAAATATCGTGAGATCGCCTAGATACACACAGGTTCTATAGGGAGCACCATGAACGTAACCACTCAATTTACGGGTTATGACCCTGAGGGAGCTGAGCACCCATCCGTCTCAATTTACGGGGACTAACCCGAAGGACCTGAGTACCTACGCTGTGCAAGTTTCCAGACATACACCGAGGGCAACTCGTGCCAAATACACGTCATCCCGGTACATCTAGATAATCTTCTAAAAATAGTACCGTAGCTCAACTACGAAAACATTTCCTCAAAATAGTACATTATACATGTATATAGATCCATCCATCAACATGGAGATCAAAAAAATATTTTTGAAATGTATTTTCCCGTTTTCAACAAAACATTTCAAAAACTGAGATTCAACCCAGAAGGCGAGCTCTAAACCTCCAAAACATAAAATGTTGAGATTTCATCAAAATTCCTCATTTTCCACCGTTTTCAAGAAAATCCTTTGAAAACCACATTACCATGTGTTATAGAGCACTATAAGCTAAGAAAAGCGAACAACATGCTTTCTATCAGAAAAATAAGGCTTAAACAGAAAATATGACATTTGATGTATTTCTACCGACGAAAAAGCATACAATTACATATATCACCCTCATAACAGTAGTAGGTCTAGAATCCTACCTCATTGGGTCAAAACCTGATGTCTCGAAAATTGAACCTCGACAAAACAAAAATCTGACCAGATATATACGAAGCCCCTAGCACCAACATCGAGGATCCACAGTCTGATCACTAAAAGCCGAGCCCCTAGCCTTCAAAATCTAGAGAGAAGGCAGAGAAATGGGAGAGAGAGAAACCAGATCTAAAATTTCAAAATATCCCAAAATATCTCCACGCCTACTATTTATAGAAAACACCAAAAATTCTCAGTTCAATCGACTGGACCCCCCACTCCAGTCCACTGAACAGCCTACTGAAAATATGAAAAACATCCACCGCCTTGGTTCAGTCGACCGAACACCCTAGTTCAGTCGACCGAACTAGAAAAACTTGGTTCAGTCGACTGGGTCAACCCCTTTAGTCGACCGAACCTCAGGGCAGTGTGATTTTCTGCGTAAAAACTGAATTTCCAACCTTAAGCCAAATCAAACAAGCCTCAATGGAACCCGAACACACGCCAAAGATGTACCTAACACCTTCCGAAGGTTACGAGATAACTCGAACACTTAATCATTCCAAAATAAAACGGGTCGGGGTCTCACATTAAAATTCTGTTACAAAAAAAGAGAAAGAAAATGAAATAGAATGCGTAGTAAAATAAAATTAGACTAACGAAAAGAAGAGAAATGAAAGAAAAAGAAAAGAAATAAAATACTAAAATTTAAATGGATGTAATATTAATAATTATAAATATTTTTATGTAAGTACTTAAATTATAACAATAACGACATTGTTAGTCATATTGTTAAATCGTGTTAACACTAGTTTGATGGATATATTAAAAAAAGACATTGTGCTTAGTGTGGATGTGTGAATTAAGAAATTAATTAAAAGATTAAAGTAAATAAAATAAATTAAATAAGAAACAAGGTTAACTACACAAATGAAGGAAATGGATGAATTGAACTTCGAATTTAACCCAATCACTCCAAAAGAGAGGGAATGAAGTTAGAAGGATCAGGAATCCAAACAAAATACCTGGATTGCTTAGGAATGCTCAAGTTGGGGGAATGTGCCTCAACAGTCCAATTCTCGGGTGGTGATCCAAGCAAAACTTTCAATATAGGCGTCGGAGGTTTGGATCTCAGTATTTCGGCAAGGTTTCGGCGTCGGGACTCGGAATTTCTCGGTGACTCGGCAGAGTTTCTCTCACTAAACCTCTCTCTAATTTTCTATTTTTTTGTAAACGTACCAGGGGTACGGTATTTATAGAATTCTTCAACTGATGAGCTGTTACCATGTTTTAGGACATGTCAGGCCATTTGAAGGTTGCAGTCGCCAGGTTTGAGGTGGTGGTCGCCATGTCTAAGAAAGGTTCCACAAGAATCTATTGGCGGTCGCCACAATGGAGTTGGCGGTTGCCACTTTTGGTTAGAGTTTCCAAGAGGTTCTATTGAAGATCACCAGAATGAACATGGCGGTCGCCACTTTGGAAATGACTTGGACAACAAGTTATCGATGGTTCAACAAAATTTCATTGGTTTGAAGGTTCTGGATCCAAATATAGAACTTGGGTCACTTTCTCGAGGATCGAACTGAAGCACTATTCTACCTGTTTTCATCATCGGATTCACCTAAGATTAGGTGGGGTCAAATTGGGGCGTCTACATTTTCCCCTCTTTGATATAACTTGTATAGCAACGCACGATGCGAGTTATATCAAAGATCCAGAGACAACAGCCATTTGACCGAGCTGTCAATCTTAGGCCACAAACATATAAGCATGCATATGATGTTTGTCGTACTCGAATTTTTATCGAGCCGCCTACATACCCCTTTGCTAGTGATCAGAGCAAAACGTAGTTCACAGGGCACATGCAAGGATGTGAAACATGATGCAGATGCTAACATGATGCAGATGCTAAAGATCGAACAAATCATAGAGATCGAGTTAAGATCTAAATGAAGCATAAACAAGTAAGTTAGAGATCGAGTTAAGATCTAAGAACTCGACTGAGGATAAAATAATTAAAATGATAGAGTTAAAATCCAAGAAATTATCTTAACCAAAAAAACAATTGATCGGTTGAGTTAAGACCTCACAATTTCAGGATAAGAACGGGATAAAAATAGTTAAATGCTAAGTTACGGTTTAAAATTAAATTTATCGGGAAGAAAGCCACGAATTAATAGGTCGAGTTAAGACCTAAAAATTCAGAATGAAGTGCGAGATAAAAATAAAAGCCAAGTTACGGCTTAAAATTAGATTCATTGGGAAGAAAGCCACAGATTAATAGGTCGAGTTAAGACCTAAAATTTTGGAACGAAAATCATCAAAGACACAAGAGAAAAGCACACATGAGACTTTTTTTTTTTTGAAAAACACACTAGATTCAAAAATTGGTTTTGAAAAACATATGCGCATAAAATCTTTCTTTTGAAAAACACACATACAACTCAAAATTAATGAAAGATGCACTTAAAATAAACCACATAAACACACAAAATACACACGAAACAAACCTAACACCCAAACAGCCCCTTGGTCAAAACCTCAAAATGCAATGATGGTTAACAAAGCATGACATGACGCTTGATAAGGTGGCGACCGCCGGGAAAAAATTCATCTGACACGGCGGTCGCCAAATCAAAACCCCTCTAAGTTGGCGGTCGCCATGTGTCGTTTGAAAAACCTGGCGGTCGCTACCATTGAACATGGCGGTCGCCATCTTGAGACGCGCACAAAACTCCCAAGTCGCGTGGGGTAGAGTTCATTTCTCACCTCTACTCCATCTCTCTAGCGCTTCTGCTCTCCCAAGACTCTCTCAACCTCTTCTCTTGTTTCTTTTGCTTTCACACCTTCTCTCACGATGTTTACCTTATTATTTGTGATCCCTTTTCTCTTTATGGTGGGTCAGGGCCAGGGAGCCGATGACTTGGGGGCATGACAAGGCCCCTCCACTACTGGGAGTTTTTCTATGGGGATTCTTGGAGGTACAACCTCCACCCTTCCTGCCAGCGGGGTCACCTCCATGCAGCCCACCGCTGCGATGGACGCCCACGTACTAGAGGCAGAGTGTGCCTCCCACCGGGTTGCTGAGGAGGCACGAGCAGCTGCCGAGGCGCAGGCGGCGACAGATGTTGCTGCTGAGGCCTCGATGGCCAACTTCCTTGATCTTGATGCTGGGGAGCGCCACCCAGCTCCTTTTGAACTGCATACCTATGCTCCGATTCCCCTCCACTTACATCCGGGTGGGATGCGACAATACGAGCCTCCTACCGACTCAGTCGTTGCCGACGTTCTTCTACGGGAGCCTGACCACCACATTTTTCGTCGGTGACCCACGGTATGTACCCTATCCTTCCTATTTTTAATACCAAAGCATGGTATATTAAACGTAGACGCATGCCTAGGATCCCACATATGATATGATAATGTGTTTTAATATGATGGTGAATGATGATGAATGATTATTTATTTTCATGTGTTGGTGAATGATTTTGATGATGTGGATGGTGATTGATCGAATTTGAACTTAGCTTAGGTACATATGCAATGGAGATTAAAACGGTAGCGACACTATGATTTTAACAAACAATGAAATGTGCAATTATCTTAGTGAAAAGCACAAAATAAAAGGCTTAAAAAAAATTTATTTTTAGGAAAAACATAAAAAAATAAGGGGGGGTTTTGTTTCTGTATTTGGGGCACGAAAACTGAAGAGATAGTTTTAATCAAAAATCCTAAAATTAGAGGCAATTTTGTCAAAAATTTCTAAAACTTTAGGGAAAAGTTTTCAAAAATCACAAACTCTAGAAATTTAAGGGGTATTTTTTTGGAAATTCTTAAAAAAAATTGGAAAAATCCAAGAAAATGGGGTAAATTTTTAGAAGAATCCTAGAAATTTTTAAAAAATCATAGGAAAATGTTTTTCAAAAAATCCTAGAAAATTAAGGAAAATTTTGAAAAATCCTAGGAAAATATTTTAAAAACTCCTTGAACGAACCGAAGGATCGTCAGTTACACACGAACCTAGAGTTAGGGTGCCTAGTTTTCTAGGGCTTGAAAAAACTAAAGGGTCGTCACTTACACACGAACTTAGAGTTTGGGTGCCTAGTTTTTTAGGGCTTGAAAGAACCGAAGGATTGTTAGTTACACACGAACCTAGGGTTTGGGTGCCGAAGAGTCGTCACTTACACACGAACCTAGGGTTATGGCGCCTAATTTTTTAGGGCTTTAAAGAACTGTAGGATCGTCACTCACACACGAACCTAGGGTTATGGTGCTTAGTTTTCTAGGGCTTAAAAGTACTAAATGATCATCACTTACACACTAACCTACGGTTAGAGCGCCTAGTTTTCTAGGGCTTGAAAGAACCGAACGGTCGTCACTTATACATGAACTAAGGTTTAGGGTGCCTAGTTTTCTAGGGCTTGAAAGAATCGAATGGTCATCACTTACACATAAACCTAAGATTTGAGTGCCTAGTTTTCTTGGGCTTGAAAGAACCGAAATGTCGTCACATACACACGAACCTAGGGTTTGGATGCCTAGTTTTTTAGGGCTTGAAAGAACTGAAGGATCGTCACTTACACACGAACCTAGGGTTTGGGTGCCGAAGGGTCGTCACTTACACACGAACCTAGGGTTAGGGCACCTAGTTTTCTAGGGATTCAAAGAACTAAAGGATCGTCACTTACACACGAACCTAGAGTTTGGGTGCCTAGTTTTCTAGGGCTTGAAAGAACCAAATTGTCGTCATTTACAAATGAACCTAGGGTTAGGGTGCCTAGTTTCCTAGGGCTTGGAAAGACCGAAGGGTCGGCACTTATACACTAACTTAGGGTTTTTTTATATATTTTATTACTTTTGGCTATCTGCTGCATATTCCATGTATTTGATCTGCTCTTTACCTAACCTCTATTTGTCTTCTCTTTTCTGGCTGATCACTATATTCGTGGCTTCGGGGGTTCTCCCTCTAGAGAGAAGTTGGAGTGGTATGATGTTCTCCCTGCCCCTAGTCGGGCTTATATTGACGCATCTGATTTTACTAGCTTCATACCCCTGTTGGGTAGGATGAGCAACGACCGAGTATGGTTTACAGCTCTGGTAGAGCGGTGGTGGGATACCACCAACACCTTCCATTTTACCACATTCGAGGCTACTCTAACGCCTCTGGATTTTGCACTGATCACCGACATCCGGGTTGGAGGAGCTCCCATCCCATTTGATCCGACCATCGCCCAATCTGTTGTCGCGCTAATGTACTTCCTCAAGGCCATTCCAGCACAGATGGATGGAGATCGGGTGCAATACACCTAGTTTTTCAAGCGTTTCAAACACTTCCACTATATGGAGCCCCGCCACTACGAGTGGTTTGCCCAGGGCTTTCTGATGCATATGTTTGGTACCTCCTTGTTTCTGATTAAGGAGAACACCATTCATTTACATTACCTCGATGGCCTGGCTCGTCTTGATCAAGTCGCTTCATATGACTGGGGAGGAGCTGCCCTCGCTACCCTCTACAGCTTCATGAGGACTCTCACTCGGTTCCCCCAGGAGCTCAGCATCAGGGGATATTAGAGGGTCTGGGAGGTATGGTTTAGTTTCTTCAGTCTTCTATTCATTTCTGTTATCTGTTATCCATTATCTTCTTGCGGACATCTTTTCTTTGGAGCTGTGGACCTATGACTTCCTCGGACTTCATGTCTCGACGAACTCGGCGGCAGAACCTCTAGTCAATCCCTGTGCAGCCCGGTGGTCCTGAGGGCTGAAGGGGAAGAAGGCTGGGGGGAAAGACATTGATCGCTTCTGAGTTTCACTGGACCGACTGACCCTTGACTAGGTATCATTTTTACTGCTCTTTGCATTGTACATCGTATTCTGCATTTTCTACTCGCTACACTACACTATACTGTACTGTTCTTTGTTCTGTATACTGATTACTGTTTTATGTTCAATGATTACTATACACTGCACTACACTATTCACTATACTCTACGGGTTCATTGGGATGTCTAGCAGGGGAGTAGATGATCGGGCTGGCGCAGACCTGATGCGTTTCCGGGATATCGCTTTGAGACGAATCCTATTAGAGGGTCCATTTGGACGGGAGTACTATCTAGGAGAGCATGTGATTCGCCAGTCTCTCAGTCTGGATCACTTTCGGATCGCAGTGGTCCCTCTAGCCTGTATGCGCCAGACTGTTCATCTAAGCTGGGTCGATCTTCTTTTAGAGCTGGTGGGGACTCTTGCTGGTGGCGGAGGAAGATTAGACTGCCTGGGGCCAGGTCCATTTGCTAGGACCACTAGGACCTGGCCTAGCTGCCCCAGGCGGTGGGAGGTGGAGACGCATGCCAGAAGAGGAGGGAGCTAGTATTGGTGCAGTTGCTGATGCTATAGCGGGAGCTGCTGCTGGGGGAGCTAGAGTTGGAGCTGCCGAGATACCTTCGACCGTGCCGACCATCGTTGCTGGGTATCCTTTTGATATCCCCATTTTGATTCCTTCAGTTTTGAAGTTCCAACAAGTATATGCTCAGGTTCATTCTTTTCCTCACTACTTTCCTTTCTACTTTTTCCTCTATTTAGACCGCTTAGTTCTTTATTCTTTTTGACAGGTGGATCAGGCTTGGTTCCGACTTTGATTCGCCAGCAAGCTGCTGCTCTGCGTGCAGCTAGGCTTCCTTTCATCCCTCTACTGGTGAGTGTCGTTTTCTTTGGTCTCGATTTTGTTCCATACCACTTTCTTACCTTTTGTCTCTTTTGACAGCCACCTGTGGTTGCTGCTGCTCCGCCCTAGGCTCCTACTTAGCCTCATGTTCCTGCTCCTGCTCCGGCTCGAGACTGTGGGTCCCGTGCTGCTTCCTCCAGAGCTCGTTTCTGGGGATCCATCTCTTCTGCTAGGAGCCGATTCAGGGTCATGTCCTCCTTCGGTAGTGATGGAAGCGATGACTTTGACTGGCTCTTTGAGGATGATAGCTCAGACGAGGCCAGTCCTTCTTCTCGCCTGGTCCGCCAGAGACGTTCTAGAGAGAGAGCCCCCCCTCCCCAGTTACTTTTTCACTTTCATTTAGATACATTTACTCTTTATAGGCCTGCGTACTCCAATTTGATACATTTACTATTTTATTGGGCCTGGGTGCCCCAGTTTATATTTTGATACATTCTACCACTTTTGATGCATTTTGGGCCTTCGCACCATTTATTACTTTACATGTTTATCTGTTGCATGATTTTCCTTTATTTTCTGCTCAAACTATCTTGGATGCATAATTCAGATGCCCCAATTTATACAGATCATACAAACTGCAAACTGACGCACACCCGCCATGTTTAAACATGGCCATGTTTAAACATGGCGGTCGCTATAACATAACATGGAGGTCGCCACTTCCAAGGAGACTGACATGGCGGTTGCTATTTATAACCTGGCGATCGCCTGGTCAAAGGGCTAATGTCACTATACTATGCTTTTCAACGTTGGCGGTCGCCACCTCCGAAGTGGCGGTTGCCACATTGAACGTACCTTTTGCCAAAATTTTAATTTTCAGCCCTTTCCAACCTTATAAATATAGCCCTAGAGGTGCCATTTTCTGTTGTTCTGACCCAGATGGTTAATCCCCTTTCTTCATGGATTGAGGCATTCTCTCATGTCGAACGTTTAAACTTTGCCCATTTCAGTATCAACTCCTTATTTCCTCTCATGGCCATAAAGATTGATGGGCCCTTGCTGAAAGTAGCTACTCAGCTGTGGGACCCACAATCCCACGTGGAGATATGCCCCACTGTGGAGGAGTGTGCTTTCATTTTGGATTTGGTCCCTCGAAGCTCTGTTGTGGTTCCCACTTTCTTCCTTTCAACCCGTTGAGATGCAACTTTGTGGTTTATCTATGATGAAGGCCTCTCTTCTGACATAGGATTACTGTCTTGGCATACCCTGGATCATTAACGAATTTTGTCCTATCGGTGACCTTAGTGACCTCGACTTTCAGCTGCGGTGACGTTATGCTCTTTGCTTCTGTTTTCTTGCCCAGTATCTTCTTATTCCTTCTAACGGGCGAGTTAGCTGTGCACTGGTTGACATTATTGGTCAGATGTGGATGGACAAGGACTTTCTACCACTTATCCTAGTCGAGACGCTACTTGCTCTAGATGCTGTCCATCGTGGTGAGACCACTACTCTTGTTGGTAGCCCCTTACTTCTTCAGGTAAACTTTAAACTTTTATTAGACTTCTGTCATACTATAAGGCTTTTCCTTCACCATTCTAATTCTTGTTGCAAGTTTGGCTGATGAAAAAGGTAAACCTTATACAGAAGCCACCTACTGATAGACACAGTGCTGCATCTTTGCTTTGCCACCCCTATTATCAGATATGCAACACTGAGGCAGCCTAGCAACAGTACCTCTCATCCCTGACTGGTCCAGATATCACTTGGCAGTGCCCCTGGTGACGGATCCCTGCCATGACTCTGACCACCATGGATCATTCTGGTGTCTTGTGTTTGGAATGTATACTGAAAAGTCATGCTTTTTATGTATTTTATTCTAGATCGTTGGCATATTAATGAGAAACATTTGAGATGATTTTGCATTCGTGGTTTCATATTTATATTTCTGATGAATGAATGCATAGTCCGTATATTATGTCCAGTATTTGACTCGGAGCGTGTTGCACAAAAGATCGGGTCAAAGGTTCTGACAGATTATACAAGTAGGCTCACAATTGCAATGGATCCCAACATTCCATTGGTACGATTGTAGTACATCGTTATAGTTGCTGGTCTTGGCTAGGTTGAACGGATCGAATTCAGGTTTTGGGAATTCGATGTTCGAGCTCGATGTGCTAGTACACTTGGAGTGTATTGAGTAGGATCAACGGGATGATCGATTCTATACTGACTATATGAATTGATTCACATCTCGTATTATCATGTATTGCACGAACTCTTAATCCCGAAGTGATTGATGAATTGTGTTCAGATGATGTACAGTACTTTGAGTCGTCAATGGTTGAAATTTCTTCCATGAGATCAACAATACCGATGAGTTGGGTACTGGCGTTGTTTGTCCGATGATTGATAATCAACTGACGGAAACCACGTCCGATTTAGGTTGAGGAGTTCCCTCTCATGTGCTTTGCTTATAGGTTTAATTATGATAAACCTGTACAGTGGGTCTTCGGATCCGGCATTTCAAAAGGTTAAGAGGTGCGATTGTGAGGAGAAGAGGATAATTAAATCGGTTTGTCAGTTACCTAATTTATTTATCGAGAATCCATATCTTAAACGTGGAGAGAATTCAGTGCATTTGATAATTGAAAACTCAAGACATAATTTGAGTTAGGGCCGGGAGTTCAGTCAGGACCTTTAGTGGAATAAGTTCTGGTTCGTGCGAGAAAGGATCTAACTCGGGGACAGAGTTAGGGATATTCGATTTTCTCGTACGGTTAGCCCGAGTCCTATACTTCCTCGTGATCCCTCATGTAGCCCACTATACGTACAGATATTTTTTTATTAATTTTGGTAATTATTTAATTTAATTAGAATACCAATTTTTCCGTCGGGAACATTCAGCGATTAAATTAAATAATGAGGAGCGTTTTAGTCTTTTGGTACACCTAGGGATTTCTCCCTAAGTGGCTAGCCCTAATTGGGGATGGGGATTAGGTTTTATGGAAGATATATATCTCTTCCTTAGTTTTAGAAAAGAGAATATATATTCTTATCTTTATCTTTGATATATATGTAGTAATATATCGCAAGGTGGCTTATTATATAAAAAGAAAACCTTAAACCCTAATCCACACCCCACCAAGCCACCGCCCCCTCTCTCTTTTGGCAAATCATTTTTTCTTTTTGGAGAGAAGTGTGAGAAGAAACCGAAGAGGAGAAAAAGTCTTCGATTGAAATCGGTGCCCACACACCGTGATTGTCGTAGTGCGTCCAGGACATACGTGAGAAGGTTATAAAGTCGTCTTCAACATATTCGGGATTTATTGAAGCTTTTTGACAAATTTCATACAGGTATAATGTCATTAAGATTAATATAATTTGTTGTTTTCATGAAAAACGCATACATCATTTTTTACGGTCACGACGTCAGTTTAATTTTTTTTTCCGCTCTCAATAATGGTATCAGAGCCGTGGTTGCATTTCTCATGAAAAACCATTGTGCTAACCTTTGTTTTGCAGCCTATGTCGTTATGATCCGATTAAATGCATGTATGAATGTATGTATGGTTTATATCGTTTTTTTTAATCGTTTATCTTGATGGTTTTGATTCGAGATTAGATCGGTTGTACGCCTCCTACATGGGGTATAGGTTTTTGACGATATAATCTATTATTTCATTCATTTTTTTGGATCAATATTGTAATCGATCACGGAAAATGAAGAACAAAAATGAAATAAGAAGAACAAAGGCAGCGGCGGCAATAGCCTGTTCGGCCAGAACAGTTGCGCCATTTTCGGGGCTCATTTTTGGGGCTTTCGACAACCTTTTTCGATGCTATTTTTTTGCTAAAATTAAGGTTGTTCGTTAGCTATCCAGTGGTGGTTCGGTGGTGGTTCAACAGTGACGACAAGGCGGTCAAAACGGAGGCCAAATGGAGGTGTTGAATTTTCGTCACTATAGAAATTTTGGTCGTTTGATGCTTTTTTTGGACAACTTTGATATCGTATTTTGACGCAAATGTTTTTGGAAATCAAGATCTCAACGTACTCTACCTACCATAATTTTTTGGGGGTTCAAAAGTGGCGGCAAGGCGGTCAAACAATAGCTGGAAAAAGGCGCCGCAGTGCTGCCTTCACAACAGAATTTTTGGCAACTTAAGGGGCTGTTTGGGCTTCTTTTTCAGCATTTTTCTGGCATTCCAGCGGTGGTCTGGGGCTGTGACGGTGGTCCGGAGGCTGAGAAAAAGTTTCAGATCTTTAACGGCTCATTTAGGGTTCCAAAACTCTAGGCGTTTAATTTTCTATTCGAGACCGCCGGATTAAAAGATTAAACGGATGGACCGGATCATAACGACTTTATTAATATTTATTTTGTCGTTATTTAATTAATTATTTATTTATTTTATTTAATTGCGTAGATGAATTTTATTTTATTTGTTTTTTCTTTTATGCATGATTTTAATTATCGGAAGTATATTAGGAAAAATGGTTTTTATAAAAATAAATAATCCTAGTAATTTTTTAAAACGGAAAAATAAATAGATAATTATTTATTTAATTTTTGTGTTAAAATTAATTAAGATTTTTTTAATTAAAATCTGAATAATTAATTTCTTTCGCAAAATTAAATAAGGAAGTTTTTTTATTTATTTTATTATGGTTAAATAAGGAATATTTTAATTGATTAAAATCAAATTTATTTTAATCAGAAATTAAAATATGTTTAATCGTTTAAAATGAACAAAAAGAAAAAAACCCTCGATTTTTAAAATATTAAGTGGGAGAATGGTTTAATCACAGATAAATTCTACAGTCTCCATTACACGTCCGTATGAGCTGTAGTTATAACTCGCATGCCGGCTTCGACTTTCGGTGTCCCTAAGGAAGGGCTATAATCATGGTATCTCCGGTACGAATCTTCGAAAGAAGTAGATTTTAAAATAGTGCGAAGTAGGGTTCGTTCACACTGGGTCTAGGGTTTTATTACGGTATTTTCAAATTAAGGGTAATGGTTATACACTTAACCCATGAATAAAAATATTCTCCATAAGGAGTCACTATTTTTATTTGTGATGGCTAAAATTAATTGGCTATTTAATTTACATGGAATGTCCTATGACAAGAAATAAAAAATCTAGTAGTTCTTTGGTCGTTAATTGTTAGACGTCCACACTACGTGGCCTATCAATTGATGTGACACTGAGCCGGTGATTTTTCATTATGATATTTGGTTCTTGTAGTAAATTAAAAAACTGACATGTCTGTCCAGACGAGTGTTGATTAGTAGACGTCCACACTACATGGCCTGCTTAATAATACTTTTTTAAATAAAAGGTTGAGGCCCTAATTTGATAAAAGAATTAAAAAAAATTTCTCTTTTGTTTCTCATGATTAATAATGGGATCATTCAATCCACTTGCGGCAATTCTCAAGGAACATAAACTAATTGGACCAAACTTTGTCACATGGAAAAGGAAGCTCGATATTATTTTGACTTCTGACGACTATAGGTTTGTGTTGCATGACCCATGTACTCCCATTCCTCATAGTAAATCCACCGAACAGGAGATCCAAGATTATGAGAAATGGGTGAAGGCTGATCGGATGGCTAGCTATTACATCCTGACATCTATGTCGGATGTTCTGTAAAGCCAGCATCAGTCTATGGCATCTGCAGCTGAGATCATGTTGAACCTTACAGAAATATTTGGTGATCAGGGTCGGGCTGCAAGGCAGGTGACCATGAGAGCTCTCATGAACACAACCATGGCTGAGGGTACACCTGTTAGTGACCACGTTTTGAAGATGATCGTTCTTCTTAACGAGCTGGAGGTCCTTGTAGTAGAAATCGATGCGAAATCCCAAATCGATATCGTGCTCCATTCACTGCCTGATTCGTTTCAACAATTTTGCCTAAATTATACTATGAACAAATTGGATTTTTCTCTGGCAGAATTGTTGAAAGAACTACAGGTAGCGGAAGGTGTTATCCGTAAGCCAACCCATGCATTTGTTGCTGAAAGGAATTCTACTTCTAGGCCAAGAAGTGGTAAGAGGAAGAAGAAAGGGCAGCAATAAGAAAATGCAAAGAAGGTTGGCAAGGCTAAGCCATCGCTTGACAAGGCGAAGGTAAAGGCGCCAAAGGGCACGTGCTATTTTTGTTAGAAACCAGGACACTGGAAGAGGGACTGTCCTGACCGAAAGAACAAGCAAACTGTAGGTATTTCTTTTTCTCTAATAATTGAATCATGTTTACCAATTGTATTTACGAAAACCTGGTGTGTAGATACGGGAGCCACTAATCATGTCTGTAATTCTTTGTAGTGGTTCTAAGTAACCAGGCAGCTTAGAGAGGGCGAGAACTATCTTCAGATGGGGAATAACTCACAGGTGTCTGCAATTGCAGTGGGAGAAGTAGTTCTTTATTTCAGTAATAATAAGTGTTTAATTTTGAAGAACATTTTATATGTACCCCAAATCAGGCGGAACTTAGTTTCGATTTCCTATTTGGAGAATGATGGATATTATATTTCTTTTAATAAATTTTCATGCAGTATTATAGTTGGAAAACAATTTATCTATTGTGGTACATTAAAAAATTCTCTTTACATTTTACACCATGTTATTTCTGCTGATAAAAATAATAAGGTAAATAATTTACATGTTTTACCACTTAAAAAGAAAGTTTTCTCCTTGAACCAAATGCTACTTTGGCATCTTCGTTTGGGTCATGTTAATCTAAAGAGGATGCAAAGACTGGTTGAAAATAGACCTTTAGATTATTTGGAAGTGGAGGCACTTTCAGTCTGTGAATCCTATTTAGAATGTAAGATGACCAAGAGGCCATTTACGGCCAAGGGACATAGAGCCAAAGAAGTGTTGGAATTGGTTCACTCTGATTTATGTGGTCCCATGAACATCAAGGCAAGAGGTGGGTATGAGTATTTCGTCACTTTTATTGACGATTACTCTAGGTATGGATACGTTTACCTACTTCACCGCAAGTCTGAAACCTTTGAAAAATTCAAAGTGTTTAAGGCGGAAGCGGAGAAACAAACAGGTAAAAGTATCAAAATCCTACGATCTGATCGTGGAGGTGAATACCTCTCTGGGGAGTTCAGGAACTAGTTATCAGAACATGGGATTATATCCTAGTTATCTACACCAGGTATGCCTCAGCAGAATGGTGTAGCAGAAAGGAGGAATAGGGTCCTTAAGGAGATGGTGAGGTGCATGATGTATTATTCAGATTTACCACATTCATTTTGGGGGTATGCATTAGAAATAGCGGCATATATTCTGAATTTGATGCCTACTACTTTGGAGTTATGGATTGGGCATAAGCCAAGTCTTAAACACTTTCGGATATGGGGTTGCCCAGCAGATATGTTGATGGGAGATGCAAGTATGGTGGAACCAAAGACAGATGTCTGTTTCTTTGTCAGATACCCTAAAGGAACTAAAGGTGGTTTATTTTATGATCCTAAGAGTTGGAAGGTATTTGTTAGCACAAATGCTAGATTCTTGGAAGAGAATTATGTAATAAATCACAAACCCCATCACAAGTTGTTCTTAAAGAGGTGAGGAATGAAAATTTGGTACAACCAGAAAACATACCTAATGAACGGAATAAGATACCATCTATCGTGAGTACATAGTAGGAGCTTCGTTGTAGTAGGAGGGTTGTTCGTCAACCCGAGAGGTTCATGTTCTTGGGAGAGTCTTACGACAAGATCCCGAAAGAACATGATATTGAACCCAGAAACTATAATGAAGCACTGCAAGACAAGGATGCAGAATTATGGCGAAAGGCTATGGAATCTGAGATAGAATCCATGTACTATAATTAGGTCTAGGAGCTTGCAGATCCATTAGATGGGATAAAACCCATCGGGTGCAAATGGATCTTCAAGAAAAAGAGAGGAGTGGACGGGAAGGTGAAAACCTTCAAAGCTTGGCTTGTTGCGAAGGGGTTTACTCAGAAAGAAGGGTTCGATTATGAGGAAACCTATTCGCCAGTGGCTATGCTTAAG